>CAUYQV010160230.1:0-26754 GCA_963574575.1 Galagoides demidoff | reverse complement strand
CCTGCCACAACACCCAGCCATTTTTTGGTTGCAGCCATCATTGTTGTTTGGCGGGCCCAGGCTGGGGATTCGAACCCACCACCTTAGGTGTACGTGGCTGGTGCCCTAGCCGATTGAGCCACAGGCGCTGAACCACTGTATTAGATTTGAAAGACACCTTTTTTAGTCTGTCACTGGCACCACAAAATCAAAACCTGTTTGCAATTGAATGGAATGATCCAGAAAAAAGGCATCAACAGACAATTGACCTGGACTAGACTGCCTCGGTGATTCAAAAATTCCGCCACTATCTTTGATGAAGCATTGCATGAAGACCTAGGTGAGTATTACAGACACTATCCTAACCTCACCCTCCTTCAGTATGTGGATGACGTCTTAATAGCTGCAGAGGATGAATCAACCTGCGTGCAAGGAATGCGAGACTTACTCGTGACCCTGGAGGACCAAGGATACAAAGCATCCACAGAAAGGTGCAGATCTGCTGACAATCTGTGAGTTACCTGGGCTATATTCTAAAAGATCTGATATTAGCCCTGCAGCTCCCAGATTCTGGGCCCCAAGAATTACTTAGCATGGATGCAGAAAATGCGCATGACTAAATGCTGTGATGGTTGGTGGCTAACCTGTGATGGTAAAGTTTTACTGCCTGCAGAACTGGGACTGCAAGTATTGCAATGCATACATCACACCACCCACATGGGCACCAGGAAAATGAGAGATCTCGTCTGCCATGCCAATATCAAAATAGAACAATTAAAAAAAATAACACAATCAGATGCCAAAGTGGGTCAGATAGCGACAGCATGCAAAGCATGCCAACTAACCAATCTAAGATCAAGCACCTACAGCCAGGGTTCCCAGATATGGGGTAACAAACCAGGTACTTATTGGGAAGTTGACATCACTGAAGTCAAACCCAGAAATTATGGATATAAATATCTTTTAGTCTTTATAGATACTTTTTCAGGACAGGTAGAAGCTTTTCCTACCAAACACAAGACAGCAAAGGTAGTAGCCAAAAAGATTCTGGAAGATCTTCTGCCCAGGTATGTATTCCCTACCCAATTAGGTTCTGACAATGGACCAGCCTTTATTTCCCAGGTAACCCAAGGGGTAGCAATAGCAATGGGGGCAAATTGGAAACTACATTGTGCATACTGGCCCCAAAGTTCAGGGGAAGTAGAGAGAATGAACAGAACTCTAAAAGAGACCTTGACTAAATTAACCCAAGAGACAGGCAGGGACTGGGAGACTCTCCTTCCCTATGCCCTTTATAGAGTCAGGAATTCCCCCTATGTGTTAGGACTCATACCCTTTGAAATTATGTTCAGTAGATCCTTCCCTATCACCCCTAACTTGAAATCCAAATTACTAGCAGAATTTGAAGATTATAACCTGCTCTTTTCTTTACAAAGTCTCCCATGGGTCCAGTCAGACGTTTGGCCTCACCTTAAAGCCATTTACGAAGCCAAACCCACTCCAGAGCCATATAAGTTCCACCCGGGTGACTGGGTGTACATCAAGAGATACCAACAGGAAACACTTGAACCCCAGTAGTAAGGACTTTACATCATTGTCCTGACAATACCCACTGCCCTTAAGGTCGATGGCATTACCTCCTGGGTCCACTATACCCACGCCAGGCTAGCAGATCCCATTAACATCAGAGAGAACTTTATCCTACAATAGAAAATAGAACAGGACAGAAACAACCCCTTAAAATTCAAGCTCAGGTGTTCTATACCACCTATGTAATACTGCTAACTGTAACTGTATGTACTCTTTTTGCCTCCCCCCCAACCCACATCAGCCTCTAAACATAACCTGGCAGGTCATAGACACCAGAACAGGGATCATCTTAAATCAGACCTCAGGGATACACCCCCAAGGTACTTGGTTCCTGGAGCTCGTCATAGATTTAGAGGACCTTGTAAAACACCACTGGTGGATCAGAAACCTTAAGCTCCTGCAGTTGCATTATTTTTACATGTGTCCAGGTCATAGACGGGACCAATGTGGAGGTGTAAATACTTATTATTGCACCTTGTGGAGCTGCATTTCTGCAGGCTACATTTTGTGTCTCCCCCAAGGTAAGGACCTCTTAAAGGTAACCAGGAGAGGAACCCCAGCCTGTTCTAGCACTACAGGAGAAACTAAGCCGTGGTGCAATCCAGTGAGCCTAACTTTCACTAAGGCTGGGAAGCGGAGCCTAGGATGGGAAGTCGGCAAGACCTGGGGTATCTGATTGTATAATAAAGATAGGTGGGTCAGTTGCGACTCAGGGGGCATTGTCACTATTAAGGTTCTCTACACCTCCCCCTCTAATGACAAGTTGATAGCAGTGGGCCCAAACCCAATTTTGCAACCACCATCTTACAACCACAAACCACAAACCATTTCCCCAAACCCAGGTAATGTCACCAACCCAGGTACAACTGACCTTGACCACATTTGGAACCTCCTTACCAAAACTTACCAGGTGTTAAATAAGTCCAGAACAGACCTCACTGAATTCTGTTGGTTATGCCTAGATGTAAAGCCTCCCTATTATGAGGGCATAACCCTCCAAGACAACTTTACCCTCACCACAGAGGCAACTGCTTGTTGCTGGCAATAGCGTGGCTGTCCCTTTCTCACTCTCCAATCTGTCTCAGGGCAGGGGACCTACTTTGGGCAAGTAACCCTCTCTCACAGACATCTATGTAATCTGACCCACCAATGGAATGGGACAGGCTACCTCATTCCCCCCCCCCCAGCTATGGGTGGCGGGCATGCTCCACAGGTTTGGCCCCCTGTATACATACATCAGTTTTAAACTCAACCCGAAATTTCTGTGTATTAGTACAATTGATTCCCAAACTCATCTACCATGAGAAAGAAGTAATATACCAAAGATTAGAAAGTTA
The DNA here is from genome assembly GCA_963574575.1 of Galagoides demidoff. NCBI lineage: Eukaryota > Metazoa > Chordata > Mammalia > Primates > Galagidae > Galagoides > Galagoides demidoff. The sequence continues at coordinate 23,848 of CAUYQV010160230.1, read as the reverse complement.
TAGTCACCTAGTTTGGAAAGAGCCAATAACAGCTATCACCTTGTCAGTAATCTTAGGATTAGGACTCGCTGGAGCAGCAACAGGTATCTTAGGACTCATCCTGCAGGATCGGAACTATGGGGCTCTAAGGAATGCCATAGACTTGGACATATAAAGAATAGAAAAATCTATCTCAACCTTTAAGAATCCCTTACTTCCCTTTCAGAAGTAGTGCTTCAAAATAGAAGAGGGCTAGATTTGCTGTTTTTACAACAGGGCCGTTTATGTGCAGCCCTAGGGGAAGAATGCTGCTTTTATGTTGATCGTTCAGGAGTGGTTAAAGAATCCAAGGCACTAGTTAGACAAGGTCTCCAGAAATGGAAACTAGGGCAGCAATAGTCACAGGTTGGTATGAAGCAATGTTTAATTGGTCCCCCTGGTTGACAAGTCTGGTATCTACCTTAGCTGGACCCGTACTCATACTGCTACTATTATTAACCATTGGGCCCTGTGTCATCAATAGACTCCTCACTTTTATCAAAGAACAAGTGGGAGCGGTGCAACTCATGGTCCTAAGATCACAGTACAAACCCCTAGCAGATTTACCAGACACTGCTCTGGACCCATGATTGGATCCTCTTAGTTGCAAGTCAAGGGGGGAAGGGGAGAACAGGTCAGACTAGACCCAACTGACAAAAAAACTGCTGCAAATGTTTTTTGAAAATAACCACCACTGGTGAGAGCCAATCAGATGCATCTACATGCAGAAAGACCAACCAATTAGAAGAGTTGTCTGTTAGAGACCCCTGAGCTACCCATTAGAGACCCTCAAGCTACCCATTAGAAACCCGCCAAGTTGCCCACTGGAAGCCACCTTCCACCCTTGTTAGAACCCCTATAAAAACCCTCTCATCCTGAGGCTCAAGGCCCTCAGGACTGCCCCGCTGCATCAGGATGATCTGAGGGTCTGAGCTCAAGCTTGAATTCACGGCTCTTTTGTTTGTTGCATCATTAGTATCAGCTCCTGGGTGGTCTTTGGGAATTTCACAATCTGGGCACAACATTTTCTTATCATAGGTAGGTCAGAAAAATCATGTGTTCTTTGTCACAGCACATATATTTCCCCTAATCAGGTCCATCTACAAGTTGCTCCTTTTTTTTTTTTTACTTATTTGGCCCAAGGTCACACAGTCAGGAATTAAGAATCAAATCCAGAATTACCTGAATTCAAGACGTTGGCATTTTCAACACAGAAAGCCTTCTTATGAAATGGCTCATCTGATCTTTCTCTTTATGTTTAATCTATCAAATTGCCCTTTTAAAATATAACAATACCAAGGAATCTTAAAATTCTTCAGATATTACAACACAATGGGCTTATTTTGAAGGTAGAGCCAATTTCAAAATGTCTAGAGAGTTGAACTAAAATTCAGACAAAAATTCATATTTGGGCAAGCCTCTAGTCTGAAGACCAAAATGAGTATGTTTTTGACAATTTAGATGGGAAAAAAAAACCCTGCTAAGTTTTAAATTGAAGAATTAAATGTCCGCCTATGGAAGGACACTGAATTATACAAGTATCAGTAAAAAACTTTAAAGCAAAACTAACAAAAGTAGCACATTTTTATGAGACTGCAGAAGCTTGATTTAGTCAGTGAGAATTTCTTCTTCACACAGATTTCTGTCATCTCTCTCAGCTCCAGGGGCCCCATAATGACAAATTAGCAAGGTGCTGTTGTCTGAGACTAGGAGACATTTTACACATCAATGTTCAGCATTGTGACCTGCTTCTTGCTAGACTGCTAATTAATATTTGCACTGTCTGCAGAATTAGCGTATTTTTTAGACTATTTCACAAAGACAGCCTCCAAGGAAAGCACGCTTTTATCAAAAAGCCAACTTTAACTTTGTTGTATTAATATTTATAAGAAGAACAGCAACAAAGTCTCTCTTATTGCCAGACCATGAAGACATCTCTCACGCTTCATATAACCTCAACTGCACTGCCACTGGGCAAGAGAAATAGCATTGCTACTATTTTGTGGTCTAGGAGACTAAGCCTTCATGGTTTAAACAATTTGCCCAAGAACATGGAGTTGGTGAGGGCTACAACTATATTCAAATTTTCTGTCCGAACAAACAGTGCCGTCAACACTAAGCTAAAGAAGGCCCCTTCAAAGGAGAGTCAAAATCAACTCAAAATGTGAAGTTATGTGTTCACACTAGGGTGAGTGTATGTGTCTCCATCCCAAATTCACACCTGGCAGTGTGAGCCCCTCATGAGAGGCCATCTGGAGGTCAGCCTCTGGGAGGAAACTGGGTTAAGAACTGGAGACCTGTGATGGGTTTACAGGAAGAATCAAGACAGAACTCACCTCCTTCTTCCCTCATCACCTGAGAGCACCAAGAGAAAACAGCCATGTGCACACCAAGAGGAGTGTCTGTATAGACACCAGGTCTCCAAGCACCTTGATCTTGAACTCTCAGCCTCCTGAAGCTACCAGAATAAACCTCTGGTATTTAGGCTTCCAGTCTAAACTATTCTTTCCTAATTGCCCAAAACAAAACTATTGTATTGCTACAAATTTTCTGCTACAAAAGAGAAAAAATGCCCTTCAAAACCAAAGGGCTTAACTAGAAGTTATGTTAATATATCAGAGCATGCCTGAGATCCCACTGGCTTGTGAATGTGATCATAAATAGCTTACCAAATAAACCCCAATGTTCACTCTGACTAAGTGGTGCCCAGGCTGAACCGGCTGCTGGATATTTTGAAGAGGATTGGAAAAGAACAGGACACATATCTTCAAGTGTCTCTTCATGAAGGCAGCCTGGTCTTCTTAATATCAAGAGGATATAGTTGAGGATGCCAGAGTACATCTTCTTATCTATATCTTTGTTGAAAAAGTCACAAACGTAAAATCTAATGGATGAGCACATCTTTATGGATACTGGACATTCCTTCTCATAGTCACCATAATGTTAGAAAACGTTCAGAATAGAAGTTACTGTCCCTTCTAAAACACCGTGACTGTACAAATTAAATAAAAAATGCTATGTTGTCTTAAAACTTCAGAATAGCCCATGGGCCTAGGCTTCAGGCTGTAATCCTAGCACTCTGGGAAGTCAAGGCAAGAAGATCACTTGAATTCAGGAGTTCAAGACCAACTTGAGCTAGAGCGAGACCTCACCTCTAAAAAAAAAAATAGAAAAATTATCTGGGCATTGTGGCAAGTGCCTGTAGTCCTAGTTACTTGGAAGACTGAAGCAGGAGGATTGCTGTGAGAAGGCTGAGGCTGCGGTACTGTAGCCTGGGCAACAGTTTAAGAATTTGTCTCAAAAACAGAGCAAAACGAAACATAACACTTTGAATGCCCATGGAGTGAATTGCTATATAAGATCTTCCCCCACTCAGAGCTTGGTGCCCTTTGCCTGTCCAGCTTTATTCATGGGAGGCACAAGGAAGAGGACAGTTTTGGCCAGCTGAGGATGGGACGTCGCTAGACACAGCAGTGCCTCCTATATGTGGTCATGTGCATGAAGCCAGGAGGAAAAGATCAAGTGTCAGAAATTCCAAAATTTGCAAAGTCAAAGACATGTTACTGTAATCCACTAAAATATACTGAGAGCCTAATACAGCGCCTGACACAGAGGAGCTCAACAGACGTGTATGTAACGGATGTTAATGAAGTCCCAAAGTGAAAATCAAGATAAGGCCTCTAAAGCCATATGGTCAATGTAAGTAGCAAAAGAGACTCATTCCCTGTAGCAACAGTGGCAATGAGCTTCAGGGGTGAGTGAGCAGTGGGGATGGTGGTGGTGTCCGTGCACACAGCACTTTATTTCTTCCCAGTATTGATAAGACATTGCATGCTCTTCCACCATCCAAGATGGGGGTGGGGGAGAGATTTATATAGATACAGAAATACATCTTTGTAGACACAGATCCTCTTTTCTGTCCTATTTGAAAAGTACATAGTTGGCACAGTGGAGTCAAAATAGTGCAGTATTCTTACAATGTGGTGATAGTTAGCAAGGGCCACACAAATGCTCATTATCTTTGAACTATTCAGTGGGAATTTAACAACTCAAAATCTCAGTGGCTTAACATGGCCCCTGTGGACTCCACACCTGCATAGGGTCCATGGCAAATACTGTTGGCCAGAGCACCCCAGGCAGCTCTCCCCCCAGGCTCCGTCCATCCAGGGGATGTTTCCAGCATCCCCTGTGTCTCCCTGATGCTCTATGGCCCCTCAGCAGTGAGGGGAGAGAGAATGTGGGAAAGGTTCTGGGAAGATTTTAGGAGTCTTCCCTCCTTTCCATGTTCACATGCCAGAACAAGGTGCAGGGTCCTGCTGTACTATAAGGGGTTGGGGAGTAGGGGCTTCTAGCCGTGGCCCCCACCTTGCATGCACTTACCATTCAGGCCCGCACTTAGACCAACCTAAAAGGCTAACAATAGAAACCTTCTGCATGCCTTTCCTATTGCATAAGTAAAATGGGGATTTCCCCAGTTTTTAAGTAAAAATGAACGATTCACAACACGCACACACGCACGCCTGTGAAACACTATGCTCAGAACACAGATCAAATGTGCACTATAACTGAGCATTTAAAACAGGACTTTACATGGTGCTCAAGGACTTACAAGAGTCCTGAAAAGAGTTCCCTAGGGACGGAGCCTGCAGGACCTCAGGAGGCTGATCTCAGCGCTCACAGGGAAAGGAACCAAACCTGTTGGCCCCTGACAGCCAGGGCTCTACTCTGGACGAGGAGGTGGCTCTGAGCCCGGCTGTAGTTCAAGTCTCAGAATTCTCTTCTGCATTTCTTTACTAAGCACAATTTTTCTTCTAGGTCAATTCATGATCTAGGTCAATACTTGAACAGATGGCAGCTGGCATCTCTCAACCAGAGCTTGGGATGAATTAGAAGAAAGACTCAAAAGGTCCTATGCTGAAAAACTTCAGATGGATGAAGAAATCACTTTTGAAGGGGAGGTCAACCAAAAGAATGGTTGATCTCTTTTTAAGGAAAAGATGATGAAATCAGGGTGACATTTTACTCACCTTTATTTTAACTTTTCATTTACAATGAACGCAGACTGATTTGTAAAAACAGAAAACACAAGGAGAGCAGAAAAGAAAAGGAAAAATTATGCTTAATCCTTTCAGAAGTGACATCAACTTGCTTTGAATTATGCTAACACAATTGGGGGGAATGTTATTTTATTTCCTTATAGTATTTTTGAAGCCCGTCTTCTGCATTTCCCTATAGATTTCCAATATCCATGGTCCATTATATAGTGAAATCATTCTATTCATACTCTCTGTACTGTCTTATCCGAGTTTCACGTTAGGAGGTAAAATCTTCATTGCTATTTCCCTGGCTCTGCCACCCCATCTCATGAGCTTAGCACCAGTATTTGCTACACTGCTTTAAATGATTAAGATTATAGTTGATTAACTTTTAGTGTTATTATTTTAAAAACACTTTGATGAACATCTATCTATCCATATTTTGGCAGGTGATAAATCATTTCCTTACAATAAGGAAGCAGGTCAAAACAATGAATAATGTTAAAGCTTTCAAAGCATTTTACAGGGAGATAACAGCAATTTGACTCCAGACAAGCTATGCACAACCAGGCCAATGTTCTCAACCTCTTCAAAGCTGTGTATTTTTATTCCATTTAATCATTGTCAGTCTCTATGTAAAAGCAAATGGTAACACGGTTGACTAATTAAGCCTGCTCATTTCAAGCTATGTTCAACACACACATGATACAGCACAAAACTTTAGTATATTTGAATTTTATGCTAGAGTTTTCTTATACTATTTTAAAATTTTTCTCCTTACCAAGTTTCTGCTCACTTGCTGCCTTCACTTTTCTATAAATGCCCAACATCCACTTCAAAAGAACTCAAAGAATATAGCTCAAAAATCACAAGTGTCCTGGCCACCTGTTGTCTCCGCAGCACAGGGGCAGCAGAGCTCGGGATGGAGTGTGACGCAAAGCTCTGGCCTCTTGGAATTCCTAGGAAATGGTTTCCAGGTTTGGGGGCAGTTGAGATTCCCCAGACTGAACAATACACAGGCAAATGCAGTGACTACAACCACCGGCCCCCCGGTGGTCCTTTGATTAGGAATAATTGTCTAGTTTTATTTTCTGTTAATGATAACCTGCTCAAAATTTACTGCTGGTGATTCTGAAAAAAAATTCACTCATTTTACAGAAGACAAAAGTAGTGGGGGCTAGAGGAGAGACATTTCCCTCTGCTGGAAGGATGGAATCTCTCCTCAACAGGGTGTTCTCATCTCAGAAGGTCTGGCCTCACAGCTGACTAGAAAGACCAGGAAATACCTCAGCAGCCTGTGGTTGCCAGCAGCTTATATTAGAGAGTCTCAGAAGATAAAGAGGGAATCTGTAACTTCAGCCTCGGTGTCTCCAAGATGGGCAAAGTGGACGGATATCGAAACCCTGGGCTGCGGGAGGGCAGGGCTCTGAGTGTCCCTTCCATCCTGGACGTGGCGGCCAGTCCCTTCACACCTCCCCGAGTGCCCCTGCCATCCTGGACAAGGTGGCCAGTCCCTTCACAGCTTCCTGAGTGTCCCTCCCATTCTGGACGTGGTGGCCAGTCCCTTCACACCTCCCCGAGTGCCCCTGCCATCCTGGACATGGTGGCCAGTCCCTTCACACCTCCCTGAGTGTCCCTCCCATCCCGGACGTGGTGGCCAGTTCCTGAGTGCCCCTCCCATCCCAGATGTGGTGGCCAGTCCTTTCACACCTCCCCGAGTGTCCCTGCCATCCTGGACATGGTGGCCAGTCCCTTCACACCTCCCCAAGTGTCCCTCCCATTCTGGATGTGGTGGCCAGTCCCTTCACACCTCCCCAAGTGCCCCTCCCACCCCAGACATGGTGGCCAGTCCCTTCACACCTCCCCGAGTGTCCCTGCCATCCTGGACATGGTGGCCAGTCCCTTCACACCTCCCCGAGTGTCCCTCCCATCCCGGACGTGGTGGCCAGTCCCTTCACACCTCCCCGAGTGTCCCTCCCATCCCGGACGTGGTGGCCAATCCCTTCACACCTCCCCGAGTGTCCCTCCCATTCTGGACATGGTGGCCAGTTCCTTCACAGCTTCCCGAGTGTGCCTCCCACCCCAGATGTGGTGCACACTGCCTGTGGTGGCCACTCTGTTCACACCTCCCTGAGTGTGCCCTGCCATGCCAAATGTGGTGCATATAGCCCAGGATGGCCTGTCATTCACACGTACATTCTCTGTCAACAGATACAAGTGGAAAAACATTAAATACATAATATGCAGAGATAGGAGGGTGTGTATCTCTTGTCATTTCAGAACTGAACCCAGAAGTTATTCTTCAAAGAGTAATTCCAAGAAATCAAAACCCAATGGTGTTAAAGAAGTCTTAAAATATCTCTAACACAGCCCAGACAACATTTATAAAGGCAGAGGTGGAGGCTGACCGGGCCAAGCCCACCCGGCAGCGAGAGAAGTCACGAGCCCACCTCACCTGCCGCAGCTCAGGGAAGGGCTGAGCTGAGCCCAGCAGAGGAGGCGCCGGGGCCTTTACCGCAGCGCCCTTGAGAAGAATCAGGGGTTTGCGGTAGTATTTTAGCAATCAAAATGAAAAACCAAAGACATTTTAAAAATTATTAAAATAACAGAATAAATCAATATTCTAGCACATATTGAGGTGAGACCAAAGTCATGGTGGTTACAGACGCTGCCCCTCAGGGTCTGGCTGGGAGAGTGAGTGCAGTCCAGGAGGTGCTGCCATGAACTTCACCATCCCGCGCTATCCGGAGAACCGGTGGCTGTGAGTGAAAGCCTTGAAAACCGTGTAGCTTTGCATCCACTCATTCTGGGGGTGGGTCTGGCCTTTTCCAAATAATTCTTCTGCCACCTTCAGAAAGTGTTCAATGAACAACACCCTGGGATATTGTTCATAATCCACAACTGATCTGCAAAAAACTGGATTCTGGGCCCTGAAGTCTGAATTCCTGGGGAAGAGAAAGCCCGCAGGTGACACAAGCAGACTCGTGCTGAGCCTGCGGGGTCATCTGCTCCAGCCACCTGCAGTCCACAGGCTCTCTTTGCCTGCCCCGTGGCCGTCATCCCCAGGGACACGTCACCTCCTCAGATGTCAGGAAGCCTGAGGGTCACTGCAAAGTGAGTCCATCCCTCTGGGGGTGCCCTGCCAGACAGGTGGGGCAGTGAGACGGGGTACACTTCTCTGAAGCCAGAAGTGAAGCCATCTGACCCGCAGGTCTGCACTGGCCCCACGGTCTCCAAATCCAATTTAAGTACAAGAGACCAAGGGCAGGGGGATGTGCAGGGGAAAGACAGGAAAAGAACACGACTCATTCAGCAGGAAAGCCGCCCCCACAGTGCAAAGGGTCACCTCCAGCTCTTTCTAGACTGTTTTATCATCTGTCCCTGTGCCCATCATTTTTAACTATGGTGGTCTGGCATGGGAAAGGCGGGGCCAGCCTGATGCCTGGGTCTGCTCTGCCCATGTGCTGTGGGTCCCGTTCTGAAGGACACCCGGGCAGAGTGATCATCTTGGCAGGTCAGGGTGGGGTCTCTGCAGGGATTCTGGGCAACCACAGTCCTCTTACCTCTTTCTGAGGGATGCCCAGTGAAATTCTTGATGCCTTGGTCTAACCTGGTGTCCAGACCAGGTGCAGTGACCATGGCATTTGACTCTGGAGTTACAGAATTTCTCTGATTGCCCAGAGTAATTTTCTCTGAGCAAATTACTTTAAGTTTATTGCTAACACCGATTCCTGTATAAGGCACTTTCTATACTCCACTTTCAGGTGGAGCCGATTAGCCTTTTGCTACGTGGAACAGCACTGGAAGCAGCAGAGTTTAATAGTAAATGGCCTCAGGGAAATTGGACACTGAGATTCAGAACTCATGTGCCACAAAACTGCCCATATTTCCCAGGGAGGTTTCATGACCATGCAAGTCTGAAAATGAGACTGTTAAGCTAATTTGGGAATGGGACTGGGAAGAGCAGGCCTGTGACGGCTCTCACCCGCCACATCCCATTCGCAGGCACAGATCATGAAAATCAACTTTCTTTCCTACGTAAGTGAGTGGGGCTCCAGGATCTCCAGGGACTCCGGACAGTCCCTAACTTCAACTGCAAGGGACAGAGCATCCGTGGAGCCTCTGCCCCCAAGGTCCTCCCAGTCATGATGTGGTGTCACCTGCAAGCCGCACCGAGGATCAGTCTGAATACTCACTCACTCACACTGGCATTAGCTACATAAAGGACACGTCTTCATTTTCTTCCTTAATTCTCAGAACAGCCCCCTCCAATAGACTGTGTTATAAATTCTATTTCACAGGTTTAGACGTCGAGTCTTGGGAAGATCAGATGACTAACTAAGTTTACGCAGTTTGCTGGCTCCAGATCAGGTATTTCAGCCCAGTCCTAGGGAATGTGGAGCCCGAGCCAGACACACAGCCTGGCCTCCTTCTCCCAGAAAATGGTGTCTGTCCCCCTGGGACATCACCAGCATCTAGTGTCTTTTAGTTACAAATATTCTGATTTCTCTTCCCCTGATAAAAATGATCCCCTTGTTCCGGTGTGTCACAGATGTCACAGCACCCCCGCAGGGAGTCAGGTGTTCAAGGTGAGAATGAGCCGTTCTGCTCCCTGGCACCCACAGGTCCCACCCGCCTCTCACACAGGCCGTGTTGGGATGAGAGATGCTGCCTGAGATGATGACGGGTCCACTGTGTGCCAGCCCTGGTCTCTCCCCACATTGCCTTGCTGCTTTTGTTTACGGCGACTGTGATGTGAGCACTCTGCTCCCCCTCCACACCGAGTCTGAGCTGCAGCCGGCATCGCAAAGTCCTGTTTACCGACATGGCAGTTTTCCTGCACACCTAGACATGCATCAGTTCTGGCTTCTCATTTGTATTTCATGATGTTTGAACTTAAACAACCACATCAGCAGAGACAAAAGCACAGTTTAGAGTGCAGGTGTGGTTTCAAGTCACGTAACCATCACCACTCTCGGAAGGGGGCGTGGCTGGTCCACGCTGAGTGACCCAGCCACAAAAGTGTCCGAGCTGGAGGCTCTTAAAGACCCAGGGCTGTGCACAGAGACGTGGGCGGCAGCACAGTTCAACCTCTACCCGACGGAGCTGGAAGGTACAGTGGGGCCCAGCTAAGGATGGCTGTGCTTCTTGCTCCAGCACTAATGAGCTCCGTGTCCTTGGGCAATCAGGTAACTGTGTGCTCCTGGGCACAACTGTCCTCAGAAGATCTGACCCCGAAGCCCCAGAAACTAGCACATCACAGCAAAGCCCCCTTTGTCCCCTGAGAGTTATTGTCTAGGAGAGGAGGAGGGGAGTCGGGCCCTGCTCCTTTATGTCCCTCCTAGGCCAAGGCAGCATCACTGGACTTGTGGGGACAGAACTGCTGCCTGTCATGGTGAGATCATTAGTGGTTCCCGTGGGGACCAGCCCTGTGGTCTCACTCCCTAAGGCCTGGGGATGCTCTCAAGCCTCCGCGAGGCTCAGCATTTAAAGACGTGCTGATAATTTGCAGCCTTTATGAGCTTCCACATTCATTTTGGAATTTCTTTTGCCAAGTTCGTGTCTCATGTTGGACCTTTTCTCCTTGGGGTAAAAATATCTCCGGGCTGGCCCAGGCCCTGGACACGGAGGGGTTTCCTGCTGCAACAGCGACATCTGCTGTCGAGGACCAAGTTGGTGACTTCTCAAAGAAAATTCTCTGCCGGCTGAGATTGCTTTCAGATTTCCAACATCTGGACGGGTAAGTGGATTCATTTTGCAAGGAGTAAGTACGGCTGTGCTGAACAAGCAAAATCAAATGAGAGGCCAGGGATAGGAAGAAAGGAAAAAAATAAGGAAGGAGAATGTTCTCTGGCTTGACAAACAAAGAAATAGAAGATCCCTCCAGCATGGAAAGGGCAGCCTGGCCAGGGATCTGCTTTCCCAGGAAAGACTAAACAGGAGGTGGCCCTTCCTGCCACATGTCCTAAGTCAGCGCTGTCAGTGGGCATTTCCTCTAGAACACGGAACCCTCTGTTTCTGTCTTTGGAGGCCAAGGCCAGGCTTCCTCAGAGCACCCTCTCTACAAAGGAGCTGGTGCCTGCAGAGGGTCATTTCCCAAGCAAAGAAGGGCTGAGGTCCGCACCTCAGCACCGGTGTGAGGCAAGTTCTCATCCTTCCATGTTCTCTGCGTGGTGCAAAGAGGTGCTGGTTGGCCCTGCCTCACTGGAGCTCACTTTGCCCTGACAATGCTTCTGAGCACACAGCCCCTTGATTTCTTTCAACTCTAGAAATTAAAACAGGAAGCATTTGGCATCCCTTTGCCTTTTATCTTAGGAATCTATCATTATTATTATTTTAATTTTCCCTAACTTTTAATTAAGTCAGGATTTGAAGTTTCTATGGTTTAACAAATTTTATGCCAAATAGACTTAAGAAAGTACAAGACAACTTTCAAATGATCTGCTTCTCAGACATTTAAATACTTCCAAAATATTATTTTTGGGTTCCAAAAATATTCCTCCCCTATGTAGGTAAAATGTTCAGCTTTTATTTTTACCCCTGTAAGGGATCCGTCAGCTCAATTCCACTAACACCCCAAAGGGGAGAGTTTGAGTTTGGTGCAGGAATATTTAATGTTCTTGCAGTTAGTGGGCACAGCTGTCATCTTCTGCGTGTATCAAATAAAAAAATCAGAGTATAACTCAAGTTTTCAAACTTTTAAAGAGACCTTTTGAGTCCTTTTTCAATACACAAAGAATATTCTACAGGGAAGTCTAATTTTAAAACTAGAATAGATGCATTCCCATGTTCCCCCAAAGCAGGCTTGGAAAGACTCCCTCTAGCCCGGTGACCCTCAGGACAGTGTATCCAGCACACGAGCCGTGTTGATGTGCAGCTCCAGCGGGTCTGTGGTCCAGGGCCACTGCCCTGCCCTTGTGAGGTCCAGACCCCTCATCTGCATCTCATCTATAGGATGGGGGAGCTCGCCTCCCACAGTGCTTTCTGGGCACTGAGATTCAAGGGTGGCCACTCATCTAAAAAAGTGTCAAATAATACAAAAGTCTGAGCCAGCAGCACTGGATTGTTTTAAAGAAAAAAAATAATAATTTTATTTCCTTAGGCAGTCCCTTCCACAACTATAAAATCAGAGATTTTGATTAGGGGATCATTAATAATACTGTGTTATTAAATCCACAGTCATGTCCTGCTCTCCGCACCAGCTCTGCAGGGCACCCATCAACACCCTCCATTTTCTGGCTGGAGAAACAAGTTGAGGAAGGCTTTGGATGTCAACTAGCAGCATACGCCAGGGTGGTGTTCACCCCACGTTCCTGCCACTCCTAGTCCGGGGTTTGTTCCGTCTCTCCCTGACCCCTGACCTTCAGCCATGGTGGCCCTGAGCTCTGTCATTTCGAGGCTCTCTGGAATGCAGGACTGGTGTTTCTACAACGATTGCCGGAGTCGCAGATCCCAGCACAACGCGTGCTGTCACGGCGCCACTCCTAGGCCAGATGACATAAACCATGAGCATCCAGCCCAAGCTGCTTCTCCGGCAGAGGCCTTTGGAAGTGTTTCTGGCACGTCCCCCAGTGTTGTCCGGCCCCCTCCCTGCTGGGCCTGGGGCTCTGCCAGTGTCTGCTGACCCTCTTAGCAGCATCCCTGCGTTCCCCCTCTACCTGGACTGGGTGTGACAAGGACACTTCATTTTTTTTCTCCATTCCCTATTTTCCCTCCTTGTTCATTTTATTAATAATTTCCCTGATTTCTCCCTCACCACTTAATACATTTTCTCCATTATTGGCATCTGGGATGAAGGCCACAACACAAACACCGAAAGACCAAATCAAGATTTGTCTTTTTCATTTAAAAAAAAAAAGAGCAAAATATTCTCATTTCAGATGGAGGAGCAGATGGGGCTCTTGGCACTTCAGAAGATTTAAATTGACCCTCTGCACCAAGCTGGGAGAAGGCAGACTGTGGCTGCTGGCAAGGACACCACGGAGCCCTGCTGTCCCCGGGAATAGGTGGCAGCATGCGGGGCCCTTTCCCTCCACAGTGGACGAGAAGAAGAGCCTGGAGATGCAGGTGTGGGACCCCAGCAGCCCCAGAGACAGACTCTGCTCCCACATTCCCACTCTGTGCTCTGGGCCCATCTACCTCAGAGCCACTCTTTTGCCATTTGAAGACAAAAAATAAAGCCATCTGCCCCAATCATTGTCACGTGATATAAGGTTCGTGCCTAAAAGAGTGCCTGGCCCAGTGCATTGCACATAGTAGGTGTTCAATAAATTTGGCTTCTTTTTGCTTTTTATCTTCACACATGGCCAGAGATGTGAATGTTTTGGAAGCTCTCTCATCACAACTTTGCTTTTCTCACAGCTGGTAAAGATAAAGACCAGGTGGGTAGTGCTGACCTTCCCTGGGATGACATTTGTGAAATAAGCTCTGTCTATTCATAGGACAAGTGTGATCTGCGTTGGAGACAGGAGTGCCTTATTTTAAACAGGTTTTGAGCTTGCTGCAAATCTTTAAAATATGGGAATCTTGGACAACCTTTAGTCACAGATCTTGAAGCTGTCCTCCTGCTCAGTTACCAGAATATGCTCCAAATCTCTCTGCCTATCCCTGCTCAGCTATTTGAAGCACTGACTTCTTTAGATTGGTGTGAATCGTTTATTTTAATAATTGAAAATTACATCAAACAAGTCAGATAGTTTGAGCTTGTTGCTAAAAAGATGGCGTTCAGACAAGAGCGACTGAATCAGTTAAAGGATGACTTTATTATAAAATACTTGAAAACCAAGGAAAGGAAATGCGTGAATTTGTAAGTGAAAGCAGGTACTGTCAGAGAAGGAAGAAGGGGGAGAAAAGAAGAGATGCCCAGAGGAAGAGCAATGGCATGAACGAAGGCAGAGGAATCTGCGGAATGTGGCCTTCGGGGCTTCTTGCCAGGCACGTCTACTTCTGCGTCTAAACCTGCCATAGGAACCATTGCCCGCAGAATAAATCCACCCTGCAAAGTACAACATGTGGGGACTTTTCTGATGGCTTTTGCCCTGACCTTTCTTGATTAATTTTCATCTCCACCTGCTACATGCTCCTCCACTGACAACCACCCTCCCCCACCATCTCATTTCCCAGGTCACACCCAGCACAATGGCCACATGCTCAGTGTCTACAGAACAAAATTAAAAATCACTGTATTTAAAAAGTCAATTGTTTATTAAGGTTTCAGAAGCACAGAAACTCTCAGAAATTGGTCCCTCCACTTCTATAAGGGGAGTAGAAGAGAGGCTGAGAAGGGAAGAACTAGTCGGATGCCCAGAGAGTGCTCTGCCCTAGCTCCTCCTTCCAGCCAGAGAAGATGTTCGCTTGACAGAGAAATTGGTTTCATCTTTAGATGGAGAGGTGGCTGGAAACCAGGAGGGAGAAGGTAAAGTATGAGGCTGAAGGCAAAGAAAATAAATGAACAAAGTGACTGTAACTCAGAGGAGGTCTGTAGAGTACAGCACCCCACGATTAGACATGGCAGTTTAGCTTCATATGCTCCCCATGGGGCTCGGTGCCTGTGGCTCAATCAGCTAAGGCACCAGCCACGTACACCTAAGGTGGCGGGCTCGAATCCCCAGCCTGGGCCCGCCAAACAACAATGATGGCTGCAACCAAAAAATAGCTGGGCGTTGTGGGGGGCGCCTGTCTAATCTATCTAATTAGATAGCCCAGCTACTTGGGAGGCAGAGGCAGGAGACTGGCTTGAGCCCGGGAGTTGGAGGTTGCTATGAGCTGTGATGCCATGGCACTCTACCCAGGGGGACAGCTTGAGGCTCCGTCTCAAAAAAAAAAAAAAAACGCCACATGTGTTCCCCATGGAAAATGGCTCTGAGATGGAGATCTTTTCTCTGAGGTCCTGCCTGCAACCTGCAGAAATGCAGAGACGCTCTCACAAAAGAATACCAGAGACCCAGGCCTGGATCATAGCTGGGAGCTTGAACACCTGTAGAGGCATTCGGCTGCTGTTCTCTGCTCCTCTCCCATCATTAAAATTATAATCACTGGTTTCAATTTAGGAAGTATGGGCTACCAAGAGCAGACTACCTGACTCCCTGAAGTTTTAACCACAAACAAAATCAATTGTATATGTGTTCAACAGAGATCATACTGAATTGGGATCTTAACGGCAGTTTCCTGATCTTACTTCGCTTCTTTTTACCTGTATTGAATTCTTACTGAATGTGTCTAAAGACACAACTGTATCCATGACAAGTGCCAATCACTCTATAAACCAGAGACACACAAAGACCTGTCAGTTACCTTTTTAGTACTTAATTTTTAAGCAGAAAACCATGAAGTATTAGACACTTGAGGAAAGACTCCAACCCAAAAGATAAACCAAAATGTAACAGCAGAAGGAAAAATCAACTAGGGCAATAGACTAGAGCAAAAAAAATTTTTAAAAGTTTATTTAATTAGTATCCTCAAAGAGGTGAGATATTATATCCATAAAACAAGAACAGAATGTTATATAAAATGACCAACATGGAAACACAGCAGCTGTTAGAAATTAAAACTATAACAGATACATTTTAAAACACAATAAAGGGCTGGAAGCTAAATATGAAAAAATTGCCCAGAAATTGGAACAAAAAATATCGAAGGCAGGAAATGGATGAAAGTAAAGAAGATTAGTCTGGAAAATCAACATTCTCAAACACAAGAATTTCAGAAAGCACAAACAAAATAAATTGAAGAGAGAAATGATTGAAGAAATAATCCAGGAAAATGTCTCAGAACTGACACACTTTAATTTCCTATCAAGTAGCTGTGGTGAGCTTGAACATAGCCCTAAATCACGTCCATGCCTTGATCCCTGGAAATGTTATATAGTTTGGTTTTTTTAAAAGCTCTTCAAAGATGTGATCAAATTAAGAATTTTGAAATGAGATTATTCTGGATTATCTAGGGGGGAATAACTGTCATCACCTGCATATTTATAAGAGGGGCACAGAGAGAAGTTTGGCACATACGGAGGAGGAGACATTGTGGTTACACCTTAGCAGAGACTGGATGGTGCAGGCACAGGCCAGTGGGTACAGGGAGCCGCTGAAGCTGGAAGAAGCCAGGGAGGGATCGCCCCAGAATCCCTGCATCAGCCCCCCTGCAGCGTCATTCAGCACAGCAACCTTGGCCTCCAGCACCGGCATACAAAATGCACTCATTTCTTTTGTTTTGACCACTCAGTTGGTGGTAATTTTTCCAGTCACGCAAAACTAATAAAGTGAACTACTTCAATAAATGAAAAGGGTTAAAAAAAATCTATCCGCAGCAAGCCACCCCATGGCCAGACTTCAGAGTAGGGGGCATAAAAGATAAAGGACCCTTTGACAGAAGAAACACGTGTCTTCAAAGGCACAGGACTCAGACAGGAACCCAAGTTATGAAATAAAACGAACACTCCCGTGCCAGGCAGCAGCTCCTGCAAATTCAACGTCCTGAGACCGAAATCATTTTTGACTTAGAATTTTATATGCAGCTGAAACAAAATACTAAACTCAAACAGTTTTATTTTATTTTTGTCCTGCAGTGTCTTGCGAGCCTTACCCCCGTGCTCCGTTTCTGTAGAAGATACAGGAGAGGATGCCGCAGCGTCTGAAGGAAGAAACTCCAGGCAGACTAGAATGTCCTGACATCTAGAAACTTGGGCGTCCAAAAAGGGCGCGATGCAAACTGGGTTTCCAGGACACTGGTCACGGAAAGTTCTGCTGACACCCGTGGCACAGACGGCGTGAGAGCAGGCATGGAAAGCCTCAGGACGTCTCAGAAACAAGAACGAGAGGGAATCAGTTGTTTCCTATGCGTTTGGCTACATTGAGGAGAATTCTAACCTTTTCAAAAAGAATCATTGCTGGGTCCACAGAAAAAAAATAAATCTTTGAATGGAAGGTATATATAAAGAACGCGTGTTTTGACCTCTCAACCTTATCTTCCATAAAAGTCAATAAAAAATGACTTAATTATTCAAAAATAATAATTTTTAGGATTCAGAAGTTTGGTTTTTGCTTTTGTTTTTGGCAGTATTTGGCCAGGGCTGGGTTTGAACTCACCACCTCTGGCATATGGGGCTGGGCCCAGGAATCAGAAGTTTTATACCAGAAAAAATTACTAAAAGAGTTTTAAGTAGATGATTCTGGAGCCTAGAAAAGGTATGACAAGTGTCTATAGGTTTTGTCCTAAGATTTTTATGACTTCTTGATTTTTTTAACCGGGCACACTTGTGGTTACAATTTAAAAGAAAAAAAAAAAATCCCTCCCTCCTCTTTCCACGAGGCCTAATCCAGGCTTCCATTGTCATAGACAGATTGAGCGCTCCTTATCCAAAATTCTGGAGACCAAGATTGTTCACATTTGGCTTCTTCTTCCTTCTTCCTCTTCCTTTCTTCTTCTTTTTTTTTCTTAATTTTGAACTATTGGCAAAAATCCATACTGGTTACAATACATAATAGTTCATACTCATGTGAAAATCTAACATTTGAGGAGCTCTCCTGAACACTGTCTGTGAGAATCAGGTTGGCGCTCACATGTTTCAGATTTTGGATTTTCAGATTAGGAGCAGGTAACCTGCATGTGTATACGTACAGGCAGGTGGTCCCTTCTAGTTCTCTTTGTTAACTACTCTCTGCACTATTAAGTGTAGCTCAGAAATGCCAATTAAAGATGAAGAACGCCAAGTTCAGAGAATTAGATCTTATATCCACGGGAGTGAGGTGTGGAGCTGTGCCCCACGGCTGCCCTGATGTGATCCATTTTGTCCTCTTCCAGGTTACCCATCCTCTGCTCCATGGAGCCAGGCAGACCTATCCTGTGGCTCCCTGTTCTCTTTGGACTGGCTCACCTCCTCCCTGGACAGGACACTGACCACATCAGAATGGCCACCAGCCTTAATGGTGTTTTGCAGGCAACAGACTCTGCTGCATGGCCGGGCTGGTCCTAAGATACAGGCCAAATGGAGGCCAACGGCCCCCAGAGCTCAGCAAGAACTCAGGTTGATTCCCACGCCGTTGTTCTCCCAGGTGAAGAAGTAACCCGTGACTCCATCTGCCCCGTGAGGCTCATGAAGTAGAGACACGAGATGTGTCACGTCCTGACTTTGTCCACATGACAGAAATTAAACATTCATTGAGAAATAGTGAAAAAAAAAAAGGTTTAGGACCTAAAATATTAGAGTCTAGAAAAGGAAAAAAAATCACTCTTTGCTCGCCCATCAGAAAAGGCTTCATGGAGACAGTTTACTCGAGTGGCTAACGTGGTCTTCCTGCCTCTCCACTGGGAAATGCCCCACTGTGTCCTGTCCCCTCCCCATGGCCAGCCCGACTTCCTCCTGTGAGCCCCACAGTGACCCCACTAATATTTGTCCTAAAACCTGCAGGGCCATTACGCACAGGTCTGGTTCCCTCCCCGGGCTGGGAACCCCTTTGGGGTTTAGGATTTGTCTAAACCACAGACTGAAGAGTACGTGGCCTTTGTTAGTACCTGCTAAAAACACCGGCTCAGGAAAAGAGGCCAGCACGCGTGTCCCGGGCTTCAGTTCCACTCGTCCAGGCTCTCCGTGCCACCTCCCTGAGCCCATTTTCTGGGAGGCCCATTTTCACCGTGGTTCAGCTGGGCCTGACACAGGTCTTGGGGTGGGGGGGGTGCACAGACTCCCAGTCCTCCCAGGCCCCCTGACACCATCTAGTCCAGTCAGACACGGAGCAGCAGCTCATGTGACAGCTGCTTACAATCTGTCCTTCAAAGAATCTTTCTGAGATTAAAATCCAAAGTAAATGGAAATGAAGGTGTTTTCCACCAACTCTTTCTCAGCTCCTAACTCTCTTGGAGGTTGGGAACGTGATTGCCAAGCTTAACCTTGGCCTCTCACAGGGGATTCAGTCTGCTCCCAGATAAAAAGGCAGGTCTTCAGAGGCCGGAGCGCAATACCACGTGGGTTCAGCTTGTGGCCAGAGAGTGGCAACCCAGAGGGAAGAGTTGGGGTGTGGGCTTGTTTCCTGGTCTGTGGAAGCCTTTTTCCTGATGTTAGGGAAAGCTAGAGTTTATTTTTCCACTCCTGTTCACACCAGCTGCCGGGAAACAGCGATAAAGGCCCCTGGGCACGGCACGTTGCCCATAGATCACCAAGCCTGCCCCAGCTGCAGATGGACACAGCAGCTGGTCCAGAGGGGCGCTGTGGCTGATCCCCTAACACACACACAAACATACACACACATGGGTAGGCTTGGGATGTGGGGAAGAGCTCATGACTCCCTCGCCTCACTCCCCAGATTTATGAAGCAGGAAACAGCCAGCCAAAAAGCAAAACAAAAAAGACCCAACTGCTCCTCTATTTTTTTCTTAAAGCCAACACCACTAGCTAGTCCTTAACTACTAAACGGGTACAGGCGTCTGCCACCTACAACCCTGTTAGAAAATGGACTGTGCTGGCAGCTTTCGTCCTGGGCATACAGGACAGTGTCACAGGAAAATGTCACTAGGAATGTTTAGTCTTCAGAGCTTCCCCTTCCTGTAGTCTATGAAAAAAAGAGCTGGAAGGTGCGGCCAGGCTGTGCACCTGCCCTGAGCTGGACACCTGATGTCAATTTCTGTGTCTAATCCCAGGTGCTGCCTGAGAACCAGAGAGAAGGACGGTTTAGCCACCTGCTCCAGGGAAGTCAGGAAATGCTCCGGATCCAGGATGCAGGACTGTAGGAGTGAGCTGTGACCACTGGCCCTTCCGTACAAGCCCTGCGGGGAAGTCGTTCAACGCCTGGCATCCCCACCCTCATGACCAGAAACTCCCACGGGTGAGCCTCATGTGTTTGAACTCGGCCAGGGCCAGCTAAACAACAATGACAACTGCAACAAAAAATGGCCAGGCGTTGTGGCCGGTGCCTGTAGTCCCAGCTACTCGGGAAACTGAGGCAAGAGAATCACTTAAGCACAAGAGTTTGAGGTTGCTGTGAGCTGTGATGCCATGGCATTCTACTGAGGGCAACATAGTGAGACTCTGTCTCAAAAAAAAAAAAAAAAAAAAAAAAGAAAGAAAAAACTCAAATTAGTTCTGGGAATGAACTCTGCACACAAGAAAATCAAGGTCAAATCAAAGATTGACCCAGAGCTGACCCAGAGCTGACCCAGAGCTAACCCAGAGCTGACCCACAGCTGACCCACGCTTGCACAGTAACCTCAGGAAGAGCAGAAAGTGGAGTTCAACTTCTCAGCATTTGCTACTCCTTACACAAGGAGTATATTTTCCTCTGGAAGGTAACCTAATAAACCACCCCACCAAAAAAAGGAAAATTAGTGATGTGTCAAAAATGCCGCGTAAGTTCGCAACGTTCCTACCGCAATGCTCTGGGCCAGAGCTCATGACTTAAGAGACCCACCTAAGTCAGGTAGTCATCAGGCTGCAAAAGAAACATGCATGGACTCCAGGTTTTTTTTTTTTTTTAATTCTAAAGGATTTTTACAGAATTTAAGTGTTTAAGATTGTTTTATACATGATCTATATGTATAAGCCATAGATATATTTATAAACACACAGATTTGGGGGCCTAAACCTGCAGTCTGGAAGGATGCTGGGGTGACTAGTATATCTCAGGGGAGAAGACCCTTGGCAGCTGCCCATACGTCCACTAGCTGGAGCGTGAGTCCCGCCAGGTGAGGGAAGACCCATCCACATGGCCAAGGGCAGGCTGGGAGGTTCTTCTCAGACCAGCGCTACTTGTCCAGCTCATTCCACTGATGTTCCCTGAAGGAGCTGGGCTTCGTTCAGTTCTCCCAGGAAACTGTCCCTCTTCCCACATAAGAAGGAGGCTGGGATAGAGCTGCTGGAGCTCCCCAGTATCCGAGGGGAGAGGAGCTTCCCAGACCCAAAGCAAAACCAGGCAAAAGGCTGATATCCAGGAAGGGAAAGATAAATGACTCACATTTTCTTATCCACAAAACAAACTTATGATCACTCCTACCGCAGGAAGTAAAGGCAAGAGTGGAGCGTCAGGCCCAGTTTCACACAGAAAGGGTCCAACCCTGTGTCTCCAAATCAAAGGGCAGAGACAGCCACCTCCTATTAGGTAGAGAGAGCAGAGCTGTCGATCAGGGGTCACAGCCATGGCCTACAGCATGTGTCCCCCGAGGCTGGGGTTCTGTGGACGTCTGACAGGGGCAGCATGGACAGTGATTCCTACTGAGTCCATCTTGCTACAAATGGGTTTCCCACTTGTGCCCTGGGTGGAGTGACCCGTTTGCTCATTTCTCTTGCTCACTAGACTCTGGTTTTCCTAAGTACAGGCAGCTCTGGCATCTTTGTGCCCTGTGCGTCCAGCATAACTCCTAGCACGAGTAAGTCCTTGTCAATAAATCGTTGAATAAAAGAATGAATGTTCACAACTGCACGTGTTGTGTCCTTCCCATCCCTCAGGTTCAAGGAATTTTTTATTTATAGGTGTCAAATATCTAAAAATAAAACTCTGTGAAGGTGCAGATAATATTGTCATGTGCCCGTCATCAGAATAGCGTTCATTTCACCCCAGAGATGGATTTCTGCTCCCTTAGTATTTTGAAATTTAAAACCATTAAAAATACAACTAAACAATAATAGTGTTTATCATGCTAGAGTTAAAATACGTAATTCAAGACAAATTTGCCACAGACCTTGAAGTAATTGTAAAATTAATATTACTTTATAAGTTATAGATGAGTTCCTCTCCAAGGGGCCAACTGGTACCCCTCTTAGGAAAGCAGCTTGGAATTCAATCTGACCTGCTAAGGTCTCTTAGGGACAGGGGATGCTGCTTTATTTTGCCTTCCTGGGGCTGCCTACATGTCTGCTTAAATTTCTTTTTCATAGACTGTGTCCTTTTATTCACACATGGAAGCTGTTATTTAAGAAAAAAAGATATAAATTATAACCATAGCTCCTATATACATTTGAAAATTGTACAATAAAAGGCCATGATGCTGTACAAAAAAGTAAAACTCTAGAGCAAAACCAGGCTATTTAAAAATGAATAACGTGGGGGCTTCAGAATGCAGGAAAAGTGGTTTCTTTAACAGAACACACCTGTGGCTTCTCTGTGCACTAACGAGCTGGTTCTCCGTCGTGACTGCACATTGATACCACCCAGAACTGGAAGGAAGCACTGCCGCCCTGTCTCAGCCTCAATGTTTAGACTTATTCTACTCAAGGGCGTAGCCTTGGCAATGGGGTACTTAAAAGTTCCTGTGCTCTATTGGCCTTCCACGCTGAAATCCACGGGACAAGAGCGCTGCCAGGTGCTGGTTTGAAGATGGGCCGTCTTGTCCTGTTTGCTGCTGGACACACGGAGAGCAACGAGATGCACTTTCTGCCCCTGACCCTCACTGCAGCAGGAAGCATGCGGGTGCAGGTAGGAGCTGACGTGTTAACTAAGCTCTCAAAAATAGCTTCTAAACTCATCAAAGGAGAGCTGACATCCCAGCCATCCTGTGTGCTTTAGCACACAGTAGGAACTCAGTAACTTTTATAAAATTAAAATTAAACAAGAGCATGACTTCTGAACATTTTCACAAGACTTCTTGTGAAATGTCTGAGGTTGCCTCCTCCTGGAGTAGCCCGTAGCTGCCGCATGGCAATCCAGGCCTGGCATTGCTTGGTTTTCTAAAGCCACATTCTATCACCCTGCAACTTGTGCTTGTTGGCAGTGGCCGAAATTCGGCTCCAGGGCTGCTCCTAAGGTCTGGCTCGGTTAAACTCAGACTTTAAAGCTTCTGCAGAATCAGGTAAGCGGTTGTCAACATTTGCTGTTTGTCTCGGCGCCCCAGGGCATGATGTTTATTCCACTGGCACAGGGAAGATCAGAGCACTGGGCCACCTTCAGTGTACACATCGGGTACGTGGGACAGTCCACAATGCTGGACGTAAGCACGCTCCTAACAGCCCCACCCCGATCACCAGTGATGACACTTTTGTGCAGAAGGGACTAGAGTGAAGACAGGGCAAGCAGAGGGGTCTCAGGCAGATGCCTGGGTGCTGTGGGGCTTCTTTTGGGGACGCCTACACTTGGTGTCCAAACTCATTTATTCTCCCACTAGCTCCAGACACAAGCTTTATGTACAGAGAAGAACACCTATTGTTGAAAGCAAATGACTCTGTGATCATTAACCAATATCTAAAAAGCAAAAGCTCTAAACAGGCTGACGAGAACAGATGTTTCCAGGACTTAATGAAAAAGAATTATGCGCCATCATACTGCAGAAGCTGACCCAGCTCAGTCACATGCTTTATACAACACCCACCCATCCTCTGGAGGTGTTTGGATAAGCTGGATGAGAAGGGCTGCTGGTTTTCCTGAGTAGACTCAGGTGTGCACACAGGTCACCAGCACACACACACAGTGCCAGGCTGCCTGTGGGCAACATTTGAATAACCACAAATAGGCGCTGACCCATTGCTGACTTCTGAAAGCCTGGATAAATTTAGGACACTTACACCAAGTGACATAGAGGAAAAGAACATAAATTTGGGGCCAGTCATCTCTAGGAGACACTTCTTATGAGCTGTGTGAACCCAGGCAAATTGTTTATTTTGAGATTCCACTTTCTTACCAATAATACCTAAATGGGCTGGCTTTAATGAATCTGTAAATCTGGCTTTAATGATTGTGCTAAAAGCACAATCTGTTGATAGCTATGTTGTCAAATCACTATTTTTTACAGCAGTTGAGCCCTGCAACAATTTTTTAGAGACTAAGAGTTGTGTCAACATAGCTTCTAAACTTGTCAAAGGAGGGCTGACATCCCAG
>CAUYQV010160229.1:0-22713 GCA_963574575.1 Galagoides demidoff | reverse complement strand
TACTCTCATTTGACAATGTGAATGTTACTTTTGTGGCATTATTATTATTATTGCTCAATATTTCGTTGCAGCAATTATCTGATTTCTTTTATGAATGTATTTATCTTTGTTCATTCTTTTTTTTTTAAGGGTTTTTTTTGTTTATTTGTTTGTTTGTTTTTGCAGTTTTGGCTAGGACCAGGTTTGAACCTGCCACCTCTGGTATATGAGGCCAGCGTCCTACTTCTTTGAGCCACAGGCACTGCCCTAAAAACTATATAATTTTGATAACTTATTAAACCAGCTCACTTTGGCTTTGGCTCTTCCTGCCTGCAGCCAGTACTCACTTTTATTTTTCCATTATATCCATTTCTCAGACTACACAGTTGAGTTCTTGGCTAAACCTCAGTCCACAATAAGGAGTTTTGAAACACATCCCTTATGGTAGAGGGGAAATCTTTCATTTTGTTTCATCTTTAAGAAGGCTCTAGCTATAGCTCTTGTGCTTCCAGGCTTCACATCGGATTTGGTAATGTACTTTTCTTTCCTATTTGAAAAGATGCTTATTTCCTTTCTCAGATTAAAGTAAAACAATGTTCCCTACCCTGATTTTGCCTATAGTAACCAACCATGCCTCTCCCACATGAGGCATAGTTAAGTGCACTGGTGACTCCATGGTTGACCACCTCTCTACATTGAGTACCTCCAAATATTGATTGGTTCGTTTCAGTCCCTTGGGTGATCACCTTGCAGAAGTTGCATTCCTGGCCTTACTAGACCTTTCTCCATCACCTTTAACCTATTTATTTTGCTCCTTTTTTACTTCATCTTTAAGCAGCTTCTTTTACTCTGTTCTAGAAGTCCCTTCCATTTTACAGCCATCCATCCAAATAGCTGGTGCTATTGATCATTACAAATGACCACATCATTATATAAGCAGATATTATTGTCCTAATTCTTACTAAAAGCAAATAAATAAACAAATAAAAAAACACCATGAGAGGCTCTGAGGTTTGAGGGGTCATGCATCTCCGTCTTCTTACATATTAAAATGGATATTTCTGGAGTAATACTTTGGTCATACGGCCCAGGCTATTTCCCTGAAAACACCCAGCTCTAACATACCCAAGAGGATATAACCTTTCCACATTCACTCCTTATTTGTTGGTCAGGTAGCCACAAATTTGTTACCTGTTAAACACAATTCTAACAAACTCCAGAGTGCCCTCTTTCTGGTCACATGACTGTGGTCTGTTACCTTGAAGGACCCAACTCTAACAAGATCCTAATGGATCCCCCTTTTTCTCTCTTTACTTTCACACTCTCAAACTGGAACAAGTTTGATCCTGATACTCTGAAGAAGAAATATTTAATTTTCTAAATGAATCACTAGCTACAGTATAATCTGGACAGCAGAGAATAGTGGCTGCCACATGGGGATCTAAATCACCTTCCTATCCTAAAATTAGACCTCTTTTTTAAAAGGAAATAAAAATGGGCTGAAATATCATATAAACAGGCTTTCTTTTATTTACAGGAAAATCCTCAGTGGTTCAAGGGGTGTTCAATAGTCGAGTAAGACTATTGTGTTAAGAGATCTTCCTCAGGTTCCCACCCACACAAAGAAGCCTAAAGGGGGACCTATAAGTGGAGGAGGTGATGCCATCTCTACTTCCATCCAAAGGAAAGGAAGATTGGCTCTTACCCTTACTATAGGCAATAGGAGTTCCAGTCTACCCTAATCTATAAGTTTTTTGATATAGTTAAGGCAAATAAAATAGGATCTGAGAAGTTACACTGATCACCCTGATAAGTACATAGAGACTTCCAGCATTTGTGCTTAGTCTATGACTTGGTTTGAAAAGATGAACATGCTATTTTTAGCTAGACTTTAACTTACTTTGAGAAATCTGGTGTGTTAATAGAAGCATAAAAGTTTTATACCAATTATACCTTTTAGATCCTAGATATCTAATGGGTAAGAGAGCAGTGCTCTTGACTGACTCAGTGTGATATAATAATGCCTCAGAAGAGAGTTGTGAAAGAGAGAACACTTTCTAGCATGTTTCCAGGCTGACCTCAAGACCATCAAGCAAAATGTGGTTAAATGTTCCAAGGTCTCTATAATAATTGGGGGGCCTAAAGAAAACCCTATAACCTTCCCAGATTGACTCTGGGAGGCAAAAGAAAAACATACTATTCTTGATTTTTACTCCCCATGAGGGAAAATTGGCATTAAAGGACAAATTCTTGACCCAAGCAGAACCATAAGAAATTACGACAAGCTTCAGAAGCTTGTCCAAGACCCTACCACCTCCCTGGATTACATGATGACTACCACTAATTCTCCTTTATTCTCGCCCCTCTGTGACACACTTGGTTCTCCAGCTCTGCCTCCCTTCGTCCACCACACCAACACAGCTAGGCCAGGCTGAGATGCAGTAGGCAAGACAGGTCCTCCCAGGGGACTGGCACTGATCAAGCCCCGGTGCACCTGCTTTGTATTAATTCTCCCTCTGTGAGTAGAAACTCTAACTGCTGTTAGGGAAAAAAAAGCTGAAGACTCAATTTAACTGCTTCCTGCTGAATCAGTGAATGAGAAAAGGGGGCAGTTAGGGTTTCTCTGGAGGGAGAGCATTCCAGGCATCTGCAATAGAATCAGGTCTTAGACTGGAACCACTGCACCAAAGTGGCCAGGGTGAAAATGCAGAAGGTACAGCAGGTAATTCTGGGTGGCTGGTTCTGAACAAGTCAGGATGCACCCTCCCTATATCAAAGTGACACCTAATGTTCAAATTTAAACAGAAATTGGTGAAAACTCACAGGGAACTACCTGCTTTAGTTTCTCAATTATTGCCCTCCAATAATGCATTATTGGTTTGCTTATGGATAAGTACACTCTCAGCTCTAGGAGTCAGCTATTGGTGGTCATATGACATCAATCAAAGCAACAAAAACATGTGATAGATAGGAAGATAGGCCACCAGATCCCGACAACAATGAAGTTTTCCTCTCCTCATTAAGTCCATGCATCAAAAGACAGTTATATGTAAAAGCTCCTACTTAGAAAACTCACTTCCTGAGAATACTAAGATTTTTAATTTTATTACTCACCTAAGGAAATATTTATTCTTGTTGCTTTTACAAGAGACAAATTCTGAATACTTTCACCAGAAAAATCAGTTGGGTTTCAAATAACAATATGTGATTGCTGGAACAAATTATTACCTTATAGCAGTGTGGGAAAGTACTATCATACACTCACAGCCTTCCTTTTATTTTTCTGAGGACCTGGACAGAAGGGTGAAAATATCAAAGAGTATGAAATGAAGAAACATCATTTTTAAAAGAACCAATGCGGGTGGCAAACTCTAAATGCCTGATGAGCATACATTGGATTTACACTACTTTAGATAATTTCCTGATCCCATAGACCATGTGTAGCTTTGTCACTTATTCACCAAGGAACATTAGGCAACTTACTTTAACTTCTTTAGGTTCAGTGAACTCATCTGTGTGATGAGAACATTAATACCAACCAGCCACATCAAGGTTACTATGGAGATTAAGATAGGCAAATATGAATTTGTCTAGCACAGTGCCTGGAAGCTAATTAGTGCTCAACACAGTATTTTGACTATTGTTATGAAAGAGTACCTATATTTTGAAAATAATAGTGAAATAATTATTAATACCTTTCAGTGTAATATTAGAGAATTTTTAAGTAGTTTTGAATGCAACTTTGTGATCTTATTTCAGCATTCTGTTTTCCACTGATTATGCAGTATATATGTGTGTGTGTGTGTGTTTGATGCTCATATCACCTTTGAACCATCTGTGGCATCCAGTTGATCTCATCAATGAGTTAAATATATCCTCGATATGAGATCATTATATCTCACAATATACAAGGTTCAACAGTTAAGTTACTGAACTTGCCACTATGTGCTTACATTGGCAGCACTACAAAAACAACTCAGTAAGGTTTCATAACCTTGATATATCAGTGTCTCATCATTGTGTTCATGGTAATATGTGGTGGTGTCTTGCTAAATGGCACTTATTATTGTTACACATTTTTTATGCCATCCAGAGAAT
Organism: Galagoides demidoff; assembly: GCA_963574575.1. Taxonomy (NCBI): domain Eukaryota; kingdom Metazoa; phylum Chordata; class Mammalia; order Primates; family Galagidae; genus Galagoides; species Galagoides demidoff. Next base: position 18,636 of record CAUYQV010160229.1, on the reverse strand, counting down.
ATCAGAGCTTGATTTAGAGCAAGAAACAAACTAAATCTCTTGTTAAACTTGTCAAGAGTGGACGTGAAGTCAGAGACATGTTAGTCCAAGTTTATGGGCATAATATTATGAAGAAAATGGCAGTCCACAAATGGATTAAACATTTTTCTTAGAGGAGAGAAAGCATCACTGATAAAGAGACATCAGGTTGGCCAGTAATGAACTGAACTGATGAAAACATTCATCAGAAAATTTGTCAAATTGTAAGCTAAAATTGTTGGCTAACTATAAGAAACATAGCAGACCAAATAAACGTCAATAGAGAAACAATTAGAAAAACATTAAATGAAAATCTTGGTCAACAATTCATGGTTTCTGCCTCATGACAATGTACCAGATCATATGGAATTCTCTGTTAGGGAGTTTTAGCCAATAAACAAATAATTGTATTGGTATGCTCTTCCTACTCATATGACCTAGCCTCTGATGACTTTTTCTTTATTCAAAGATAAATGAAATAATTAAAGGAAGACATTTTGATGGTATTCAGTGTAATACAATGATAGCTCTGATGGCCATTCCAGAAAAAGAGTTCCAAAATTGCTTTTAATGGTGGACTAGGTTCTGATGTCAGTGAATAGCTTCCCAAGGGAATTACTTCAAAGGTGACTGTGGTGGTATTCAGCAATGAGGTATGTAGCACTTTTTTCTAGGATGAGTTCTCAAACTTAATTGTTAGACCTTGGATACTACATATTTTATATGTCATGTTTTAACTTTTTGAAAAGTACACTTCAACAGAAATCCTTTTTTCCTGACCCTGTCACTCTCTATTGAATAATGATTGTTGTGACCCATTACCTACAAGTAAAGTCCAAAGCTCCCTACATTTGGCTGTAAAATATCATTCTAGATTTAATTTCTGGACTTGCAGCTACACTGCACTACTTAATAATTTTCAAACCCCAAACTTCTATGCCATTATCCATGATGTTTCTACTGTCTGGAATATTCCTTCCTGTCTTCTACCATCAATTTATGTTTTAACAAGCTCAAAATTCACTGTCTTATTTCTCCTATTTATAATAAAACTCTATTTTCTTTAATAACCTCTCCCTCTTATAGAGCCATTACTTGTGCCTCAAGGAATGACACTTGTGGTAAGCCTAACTTATACTAAAATAATTAATGTGATCTCTTCCCCCCACTAGACTTAAAGTTCCTCTCTCTTAGAGATGGTGTCTTGGAAATTTTTGGACCCTTTGTAACACTACACACAGGGATTTACCCATTAAAAAGTTCCCCATATTTGTTGTATCAAATATAATATTGCTTGTGACTATAATTTTAGTTATACAGTTTTTCCCCAAAGGGGAACAAGGGTGGTTATTTTAATACAATATAACTACATTGTTTTCTTAGGTGGAAGATCACTAGTGTGTATTAGTTTAGTCCTCAGCCAAGTCCTCAGCCATTGTGCCTATTAAGTGGGAGTGCACCAATTGCTCCTCCCTCCTTCCCCAGCCTCACCCTTTTTTTTTTTTGAGACAGAGTCTCACTATGTCACACTTGATAGAGTGCTGTGGTGTCACAGCTCACAGCAACCTCAAACTCTCGGGCTTAAGTGATTCTCTTGCCCCAGCCTTCCAAGCAGCTGGGACCACAGGCTCCCACCACAACACCTAGCTATTTTTTGTCGTAGTTGTCATTATTGTTTAACTGGTCCTAGCCGGCTTCAAACCTGCCAGCCTTGGTGTATGTGGCTGGCACCCTACCCACTGAGCTATGAGTGCTGCCCCAAAAGGCATTTTTAAGAGTTGCATCATCTACACTTTATGTGGAGACCTAAGTCTATTGGATGAGTCTGGGGATGGCGTATATCTCTAGAGATGTGCTGAACTTATTTGAGATTCTTTTCAGCAATTTTGTGGGGGTCAACACAGAGGAGATACATTCCAAATGTTTCTAAAAATATCTACAAATCATACAGTGTAAAGAGAATAAACTTAGCATATAAACAACACTGAAAATACAGAAGGCCCAGGGAAGAGGAAAAATTGTGAGAAAATTAAAATGAGAATGATCTAAATCATTGTTTTTGTTGTATAGCAAATATACACTACTTATTTCTTTATTCTGTGATGAAAATACAGATAGAAGAAGCAAGAAAACAGGACTAAATTCTAAATATTTCCAAGGCATGTCAGTGCACTCTGGCAGATTTAATAGCTAGGTATAATGAATATTCAGTCATAGACTTAGCTCATTCTCTCTATTTTGATATTGAAGTTATGTGAACATGTACTAGTTGCAAATAAGCATTCTGAAGGGAGAAAAGTGGAAAGGAAGCATGGGGAAGAAAATTTACTTCCTTTTGATGGTGTTGTGGTTGTTTAGGTTAATTGGGTGAGGTTTTTTGATATATCATTACATCCTTTTGTTTCTTTGTTCTTAATATTGTTTATTTATTTCTTTATTTCAGATTAATGTGAGGGTACAGACAATTAAGTTACAATACTTGTCATTTGTTAGGTATATCCCTTTTATAGTTGTGTCCCAAATCCAGGAGGTGTGCCATATACCCTTACATTGTGCCCGTTAAGTGGGAGTGCACCAATTGCTCCTCCCTCCTCCCCCTCCTCCCATCTTGAATTAAATTGAGTTTTTCTCTTGTGTTGGTATATATTAGATTATCTGTTTGCTTCATATTAGTAATGAGCACATTGGATACTTGAAAACATTTCCACTCAGATCTGGAACCAGGCAAGCTTGCCCGTTGCTCTTAAACTGATAGAGGCCATCTACAGCAACTCACAGCCAATATTACATTGAATGGAGTAAAATTGAAAACATTTCCACTCAGATCAAGAACCAGGCAAGGTTGTCCACTATCTCCACTGCTTTTTAACATTATAATTAAACTCTTAGCCACTGAAATTAGGCAAGAGAAGGCAGTCAAGGGAATCCATATAGGTAGAGGAGATCAAACTTCCACTTTTTGCAGATGATATCATTGTATACCTGGAAAATCCCAGAGACTCAACCACAAAACTCTTAGAAGTGATCAAGAAATACAGCAGCATCTCAGGCTACAAAATCAATACTCACAAATCAGTAACATTCATATATACCAACAATAGTCAAGTTGATAAAACAGTCGACCCTATTCCTTTTACAGTAGTGCCAAAGAAAATGAAATATCTGAGTGTACCTAACAAAGGACATAAAAGATCTCTATAAAGAGAACAATGAAACTCTGAGAAAAAAAATAGCCAAAGATGTCAACAAATGGAAAAACATACATTGCTCATGGCCTCATGGCTGGGAAGAATCAACATTGTTAAAATGTCCATACTACCCAAAGCAATCTACAGATTAAATGCAATCCCCATTAAAGTATGACTTCTATCATCATACTTTAAAGATATGGAAAATCTAGTACTTCATTTTATATGAAAACAGAAAAAACCTCAAATAGCCAAGACATTACTCAGAGATAAAAACAAATCAGGTAGAATCATGCTACCCGACTTCAGAGTATACTATGAATCTTTAGTGATCAAAAAAGCATGGTTTTGGAAAAAAAAAATACAGAGTTAGATGTGTTGAATGAAGGGGTGCATGATGAGGTGCAATAGAGATTAGACCTGCAATGAAATTGTGCTGTGAATAAGGAAGGCTGAAGCTCTCTCATGGAAAACAGTAAAGTTCTTTATTTTCACTACAACTTATATAGGCCATGCTGCACGTACACACAATTAATTAATAAGCAAGTGACTCAAACCTCCTGACACAGGCCCAGCACTGCCCGGCACCAAAGAGTCTGTTGATTAGCCGATAGCCATTCCACTAACCTTATCTAAAACAATTCTTAAACCTTATAATGAAACAAAACCACAAAACAAAGTTCTGAGGGAATAAGCTGATTGAATGCTTGACCTTCAACAGACCATCTGGAGGCAGTCATCCATCCTAGGGTATAGTCTGGAAATTCCTGAGATATACAGGTACCTGCTTGCAGGCCTGCCTCCTCAACTCAGCTCTAAATCATTTCTACATGATTAGGTCCTGAGACACATAAGGAGTTCTATCCAGGTCTCTCTACATTCTGACTCACAAAATGGAACTGTTTACTTATAGGCCTTCCCCCTATATCAGGGGTCCGCAAACTTTTTAAACAGAGGGCCAGTTCACTGTCCCTCATACCATCGGAGGGCCAGACTGTGGGCCACAGGACAATTAGGCTGCTAAGCAGGACAGGCAGCAGAGGGAAAAACACCTGGCAGGCCTGATAAATGTCCTAGGCAGGCCGCATTTGGTCCACAGGCTGTAGTTTAAGGGCACCTGCTGTATAGAGATGTATGGAACTGAATTGAGAACCAAGAGATGAATCCAGACATTTACTGTCATTTGATCTTTGATAAGGCTATGAAAAATTTAAATTGGGGGAAAGACTCCCTATTTAACAAATGGTGCTGGGCAAATTGACTGGTGACTTGTAGAAGACTGAAACTGGACCCACACTTTTCACTTCTAACTAAAATTAACTCTCACTGGATAAAAGACTTAAAACTAAGACATGAATCCATAAAGATTCTTGGAAAGAGTACAGGGGAAACAGTTGAAGAAATTGGCTGGGGAGAGAACTTTATGAGGAGGACCCCCAGGGAAATTGAAGCATTACCAAAAATACATTACTGGGATATATATATAAATAATTGCATTTTCTTATCCTTTTGCATGTGAGGAAAATAATATGATGTTAAAATAATTTTAGCAATGGAAATTCTTTTAGAAAAGACTTGTGGGAAAAACATAAAAATATGATTTTAATTTGTTCTGAAAAATCAGGGGGAAGGATTCCAGGCAGTATTTAAACTTCCATGCCAGGGGGCATTGTTTTACTAATGATGAATCTTACTATACCAGGTGGAAGGGGTCCCCACATGCTAGTCAGTGCTGCCACCATGATTACTTTTTCTCTTACATTTATATCAGGGGCCAAAAGTAAGTCATAAGTACTTACCATTCCAGTAATAAATGGTGCTAAATCAATAAGTCTTTGTCAGTTGGGTGGATTTTCAATATTGGAATCTAATTTGAAGTGTTCTAAGGAACTTGGCTCCCTTGATATTGAAGGGCACTGGAGCCTGCAGTCCCTTCTCAAGTTTCCTGACAGGGGGTTTCCTTAGAGATCAAAATTCAAAGGACATTGATTGATCCAATGAAATCTTTTATTGCATCAGGTACATTTTTTCTTAGGGAATGCCTTGGCCTTATTGCTGTTTTGGCAGTTGTTATTGACAGGGTAAGACTTTTGAACATGTCCTTCCTGTCTACATTTACAGCACTGGCAAAATGGCTCTAAAGCTACTGCTAAAACCTGTGCTTTATGGTTTCAAATGCCTATGTTTTTGTAAATGTGGATTGTATCAGCAATGGAGGGATCGTGTTCTCTTAAAGGAGCTAATATCTTCTGACATTCTGAATTAGAATTTTCATAAGCTAATTGAGCAGTTAAAATTTCAGCTGCCTCTAAGTTTCCAATGTGATGGTTTATGGTGCTTTGCAAGCAGTTGACAAAAATCTCCCATGCTTGTAGTGCTGCTTGGGAGCTTTGGGTAAGGGCCTGGGGGTTGCAAACAGCTTGGGATTGTGGGGTAGAATAAGCCCCAACCCCAGTGAGAAAATCAATAGAGACATTTTTAATAGGTATTTTCAATAGCAAAAATGTGTCAGGCATCATAAAACTTCTGAACCCACACACTATACCAGGCATGGGTTACAATAGTTTTAGTTAACGTATGTCAACCCCAAGGGGTCACCTCATATCTACCAGCAATAGAACTTACTATGCCTTGGGTAAAAGAGGTTTGTAGCCCTTTCCATTTATTCTTTTTATAAATTCTTTAAAAATTGAAAATAGGATGTTTTCATGCTAGGTGGCTTGACCGACTGCTCTGAAGACAGGAAAATCTAGGTTAAATTCACGTTCTCGAGCAACACCTTCCCTTAGGCACTTTTCCATAATAGTTTCAAATTTAGGGGGTCACTGTGTATTTTGTTCTGGAATAGAAGAGGATTTTAACATTGGCATTGCTTCTTCTGTTATTGTACTAATGGGTGAATATTGGGGGGTGTCAGGAGTGAATTATCAAGGTGAACCTTTGTTGGTGGATTATTCCCTTAGATAGGACAAATGACTAGGTAGCATTGATTTCATGTGGTAAGGTATTGAACAGTTACTGGGCCTAGAGACTGCCATAACCATTGCCCTATTATTTTCCAATCTTGTAAATTTAGGCTTCCCACCTTAGGATACCAGGGAAACTGGTGTTGGACTGCAATGAAAAATTCTGTCAGTTATTGATTTGTTACCTTGCAACTGGCTGCTCTGTGCAGGCATTTTAAGTGGAGCTTATGGACTTTTTGCTCTTTAGTAAGGATAGTCCCCATGTTATTGGTGGCTTAAAGGTAAAAAGGGATAAATGTAACAAAACAAACAAAAAATATAAAAACAGCTTTCAAAAGGGGAAAAAATTAAAGAGTCTTGTAAATAGAGTTCATGTATAAAATAATAAAGGTCCCAAATACAATGAAATGGAGGAAATGAGTACCACTGTAAATATTTCAACAAAATTTATAAACATTTTTGAAACTGAAACAGGGAAATAAACCCAAATTTAAAAAAAATGAGACACAAGTGAGAGCAGACCAGAATAAACCCCTAGTTTTGAACATATTCCCTACAGGAGCAGCCTCCACTCATGAAAGCAGAGATGGATAATGCCTTACTGCCACACTTACAGGCAGTCTGACCATGTATCTTCCAGAGAGGCTCTTCTAAACATACCAGGGAGTACCCTGGAAGAGGATCTCAGGTGTCACTCCCAATCAGAGTGGAAGGGGACAATCAGGATAATATAGATGAACAAATGAATATCACAAATATGAAAGTGGACAGGAAGGACAAATCTCATGAGCCTTTCCTTAAGTTTAGAATCTCATCACGGGTTTTCAAGGCTTGTTGCATGGAGCTAATTTTTCATTACTTGGGATGAATGACCTTTTCCCCTTTTTCCTGGGCTTTGGGAGATTATAGTCACACTGCTCGCAGTCTGAACCTGAGAGTACTCAGAGGAAGTCCCTGTTCAGAGAGCACCACTCATTGATGTTCCAGTTCAGTGGATGGACCAGTGAGGAGGTGATGTGGGGGGGAAAAAGTACTCATACTCACTTATTATCAATCAATGCAATAACCAATGTGGCCTGGAGTGGCCAGCAACTCCAAATGCATAAGAATGACAAAGAAGTGCTGCCTAAAGTGAAAACCTCACCTTTTCTTATTATTATTGAATAAAGTCAATTGTAGAAAGAAAGCACTTTGCCCTGGTGATGGAGAGGAGGAAGTAATGGGAAAAAGCAGAACAAAACAAATGGTATGTAGTCACAATATCATAAAACAAAAGTAAGAATGAATACAATGCTTAAAAGTAATCTATAACTTTTCTAGTTTACTCTATTGTTCACATTCTACTTAGACTTGGTCAGTGAGAAATTAATCTTTTAATTGCTAAGCATTCTGTTTGAATTCTCAGAATGGTGCTAACCAATGCTGTGTCCAGTTGGGGAGTTATCAAAGCCCTGGCTGTTGCTATACAAATTTAAGAATGTTAGGTCTTGGTGGCATTTGTGGCTCAGTGAGTAGGGCACTGGCCTCATATACCAAGGGTGACGGGTTCGAACCCAGCCCTGGCTAAACTACAACAAAAAAATACCTTGGCATTGTGACAGGTGCCTATAGTCCCAGCTGCTCGAGAGGCTGAAGCAAGGATTCGCCTAACCCCAGGAGCTGGAGGTTGCTGTGAGCTGTGACCTCACAGCACTCTACCAAGGGCAACAAAGTGAGACTCTGTCTCTTAAAAAAAAAGAGAGAGAATGTTAGGTCTGAGCAGTGTGAGCTGCTTAACACCCTGTTTAAACCCCCATACTTTTATAGTCCTGTGATTTTTGCAGGCCGGATATCTGAAGAGTCCACACTTCTATCTATGAGCCTTCTGGGATGTTAACCTAACTAGTTTCTATCCCTAATCTTTCACCTACAAAGGAAGAGCTCATTTAATTATTTTCTAAAGTGGTGATGGTGAGCATCAAATTGCTTTGGATTTCCCTTTGTTCTCCCCTTCCTTTACCTCCCATTCTATACTAGGTCATTAATTTTTCTCATATCAAAATTGAGAACATATAATTCATGCTTCTCCATTCATGTGATTCTTTTATTTATTTTTGAGACAGAGTCTCAAGCTGTTGCCCCAGGTAGAATTTCATGTCATCACAGCTCATAACAACCTCAAACTTTTGGGTTTAAGGAATTCTCTTGCCTCATCCTCCCAAGTAGCTGGGACTACAGGCACCCACCACAGCACCTGGCTATTTTTTGATTGTAGTTGTCATTGTTGTTTGGTGGGTCTGGGTGGATTCAAACCCACTAGCTCTGGTGTATGTGGCTGGTGCCCTAGATGCTTGAGCTACAGGTGCCAAGCCAATTTTTGTGATGCTCTGGTAAAAATAATGTGTTCCACTTCCATTCAGGTTAATACAAAAGATGTAAAGTGTCCATCTTTTAATGGCTGAATAGTATTCCATGGTATGCGTATACCACAGCTGGCTAATCCATGCCTGGATTGTTGGGCATTTAGGCTGTTTTCACATTTTGGTGATTGTAAATTGAGCTGTGATAAATAGTCTAGTGCAAGTGTCCTTATGATAAAAGGATTTTTTTTTTCATTCTGGATAGATGCCCAGTAATGGGATTACAGGATCAAATAGGAGGTCTGGCTTGAGTTCTTTGAGGGTTCTCCATACTGCCTTCCAAAAAGGTTGTGTGAGTTTGCAGTCCCACTAGCAGTGTAAAAGTATTCCTTTCTCTCCACATCCATGCCAGCATCTGCAGTTTTGAGTATTTGTGATGTGGGGCATTCTTGCAGGGGTTAGATGATATCTCAGGGTGGTTTTGATTCTCATTTATCTAATAATTAGAGACGATGAGCCTTTTTTCATATGTTTGTTAGCCACTCATCTGTCTTCTTTAGAGAAGGTTCTATTCATCTCTCTTACCCATTGAAATGTGGGATTGTAGGCTTTTTTCATGTGGATTAATTTGACTTCTCTAGAGATCCTAGGAATCAAGCTTTTGTCTGAATTTAAATATGCAAATATCCTTTCCCATTGTGTAAATTGTCTCTTTGCTTTGGTTGTTGTCTCCTTAGCTGTACAGAAGCTTTTCAGTTTCATTAAGTCCCATTTGTTTATTTTTGTTGTTACAATTGCCATGGAAGTCTTTTTCATAAAATCTTCCCCCAGGCCAACATCTTCAAGTGTTTTTCCTAAGCTCTCTTTGAGGATTTTTATCATTTCATGCCTTAAATTTAAGGCTTTTTTTAAATCTTGAATAAATTTTTGTAGGTGCAGAAAGGTGCGGGTCCAGTTTCAGTCTTTTACATGTGGATATCTGTTCTCCCAGCAGCATTTACTGAATAGAGGCTCTTCCACCCAATGTTCTTGTGTTGTTTATCAAAGATTAGGTGGCTGTAAGATGTTAGTTTCATTTACTGGTTTTCTATTTGATTCCAAATGTTTATGTCTCTTTTTTTGTGCCAGTACCATGCTGTTTTGAGAAAAGAGCTTATTCCCATACTACAGGAATTATTCCAAAATATTTGGGAGTAAGGAATCTTCACCAACATGGTCTACAAAGAAAATATCTCCCTGATACAAAAACCAGGAAAATATCCAACTAAAAAGGAGAACTTCAGACCAATGTTACTAACAAATATAGATTAAAAAAAAATTTCAACAAAATCCTAGCCAAAAGAATAAAACTTCTCATCAAAAAAGTCATACATCATGATCAAAATGGTTTCATCCCAGGGATGCAAGGCTGATTTAACATATGCAAGTCCATAAAAGTTATTCACTGTATCAACAGAAGCAAAAACAAAGACTATATGATCCTCTCAATAGATGCAGAAAAAGCATTCAATAAAATCCAGCATCCATTTCTAATTAGAACACGGAAGAATACAGGCATAGATGGCACATTTCTTAAACTGATCAAAGGTATCAATGACAAACCCCTAGCTAATATTTTACTGAATGGAGTAAGACTGAAAATTTTTCCACTTAAAACTGGAACCAGACACGGTTGTTCTCTATGGACATTATTATTCAACATAGTGCTGGAAGTTCTAGCCAATATGATCAGGAAAGAGAGGCACATAAAGGGGATCCAAATGGGAGTGGAAGAGGTCAAACTCTCCCTCTTTCCTGATGATATGATCTTATACTTAGAGAACCCCAAAGACTCAACCACAAGACTCCTGGAAGTCATCAAAAAATACAGTAATGTCTTAGGATATAAAATCAATGTCCACAAGTCAGTATATCCTCCATGCAAGCAAATGAATTTCATGATTACATTTTCCTCAATTAGACCTATTGCACTATATTCTCTCAAACAGTGGATACTTCATACAGCCTTAAAAACTGTGACTTACACCAAGGAAAAGTGAACATATTTTCGCTTGATGGCAAATTGTCAATCACATCTCTCAGTTTTGTGCACATGTTCATACTGTCTTATTGCCAAATAATGTACTAGTTGAACCCCATATATCACCCAAATATCTGTAGAGTAATTATGTTTGTTGAAATTTAAACTTTTTACCCTGGCTGGAAGAATTTCCAGGCCATATAATAAGATTATGAATACAAGAGATTAAGCAGATGTAATCATGAACTTGACTTTAAATTCTTTATTTTTTAAAGAACACATTTATTTACATCTCTTATTTGAAACATCATGAAAATGAATGCTAAATGAATGGAAAACATCTGTTTATATGGTTGCATGTCTTGAAAAATTTTGTGGGATTTTTTTCTTTCTTTGTAATGACTGAAACATTAGAGGAAAGGAACAGAGTACTTCTGTTAAATAAAAAATACCATCCTATAAACAATAGCCACATGTGGTCTTCCAGGAATATCAACTCTAAGTTTATTAAAATTTCTACTTTCTATAGTTATCCCTGACTTCTTTCCAGTGGTGACACTACCTTGAGTTAGATGGCCTTTCTTAGAGAAGGTAGATTGACACAGACTTCAAAAGATCTGAACCTACAATCTCAGGTCCAGAAACTCTAACCCTATAGGAATAGATACGCTAAGATCCCACAGGCCTTTCAAAACCCAGGGTTAAGCACGGAGGTGGGCCACCCCTGTACTCCTAATTGAGAAGAAAGGAGTTTGAAGGTGCCCAGTAAGGGAAATGTCCACATGACTATACCTATGTGGGGAAATCAGCAGTTCAGGCAAGATGAGACTATCAACTAGTAGTAGCTTAAGCTAGAGAAGTTGTGATGACTGCTGAGGAGATAAGACTTGCTCTCCCCTCTCTCCCTTCTGCTTGCACCATCATCTTGGATACTTCAGATGTTCCATGACACTATGACCCACTAGGTTTAGAAGCAAAAGTCATAGGCACAACAGGTAAATCTTGTAAGTGTGTGTGTGTGTGTGTGTGCATGTGTGTGTACAGTATGTATAGTAAGTCTTCACTTAACATTGTCAATAAGTTATTGGAAAATTTGTGTTTAAATGAAATGACATATAGCAGTCCTTCAAATAATATTTCTTTTCTTACCTTGCTTTTGTTTATTTTTTTAATTAAATCATAGCAGTGTACATTAATACTATCGTGGGGGTACAGTGTACTGTTTCTATATACAATTTGAAATACTTTCATCCAACTGGTTAACATAGCCTTCATGTCTTTATCTTAGTTATTGTGTTAAGACATTTATATTCTACATTTAGAGAGATTCACATGTACCCTTATAGGATGAACCATAGGTGTGATCCCACCAATCACCCCCCCTCCACTCACCCTCCCTCCCCTTTCCCTTTACCTCCCTCTGCTCTGTCCCCAGATTCCTGGGCTAAAATTTGGTTATAGCTTTCCTATGAAAGTTATAAATTATTTTCATAGTAGGGCTGAGTACATTGGATATTTTTTCTTCCATTCTTGAGATACTTTGCTAAGAAGAATATTAAACATGAAGAAGGTAAAGTCTCCATCCTTATTAATGGCTGCATAATATTCCATGGTATACATATACCACTATTTATTGATCCATACATGGGTCGATGGGTACTTGAGCTTCTTCTATGACCTAGCAATTATGAATTGGGATGCAATGAACATTACGATACAAATAGCTTTATTGCACTGTGATTTTTGGTCTTCTAGATATATACCTAATAGAGGAATTATAGGATCAAATGGCAGGTCTATTTTTAGTTCTCTAAGTGTCCCCAGATGTCTTTCCAAAAATAACGTATTAGTTTGCGATCCCACCAGCAGTGTAGAAGTGTCCCCTTTTCTCCACAACCACGCCAGCATCTGTGATTTTGGGGATTTTGTGATATAGTTTAATCTTACTGGTGTTAGATGATATCTAAAAGTAGTTTTGATTTGCGTTTCTCTGATGATTAAGGATGGTGAGCATTTTTTCATATATCTGTAGGCCATGCACCTGTCTTCAGAGAAGTTTCTCTTCAAGTCCCTTGCCCACCCTGAGAGGGGATCATATGTTCCCTTCTTGCAAATATGTTTCAGTTCTCTGAGGATTCTGGTTATTAAAACTTTTTTTTTGGGGGGGGGGTTATTAAAACTTTGTCAGAGGCAAAACCAGCAAATATCTTCTCCCATTCTGAGGGCTGTCTATTTGCTTTACTTACTGTGTTCTTGACTGTGCAGAATATTTTTAGTTTGATGAGGTCCCAGGCGTATATTTTTGAGGTTCCTTCAATTGCCCGGGGGATCCTCCTCATATAATTTTCGCTCAGGCCAATTTATTCAAATGTTTTCCCCACACTTTCTTTTAGTATTTTTATAGTTTCATGTCGTAAGTTTGTTTTTTTTTTTTTTTAGATGGAGCCTCAAGCTATCCCCCTGGGTAGAGTGCCATGGCATCACAGCTCATAGCAACCTCCAACTCCTGGGCTCAAGCGAATCTTCTACCTCCGCCTCCCAAGTAGCTGGGAGCACAGGCGCCCACCACAACGCCTGGTCATTTTTTAGTTGCAGCCATCATTGTTGTTTGACGGGCCTGGGCTGGGGATTCGAACCTGCCACCTTAGGTGTATGTGGCTGGCGCCTTAGCCAATTGAGCCACAGGCGCCAAGCCATGTCTTAAGTTTAAATCTTTCATCCAGTGAGAGTCAATGTTAGTTAGTGGTGAAAGATGTGGATCCGGTTTCAGTCTTTTGCAGGTCACCAGCCAGTTCACCCAGCACCATTTGTTAAATAGGGAATCTTTTCCCCACTCAATGTTTTTAATTGGCTTCTCAAAGATCATATAACGGTAAGTTGCTGGGTTCATCTCTTGGTTCTCTATTCTGTTCCATACATCTACCTCTCTGTTTTTGTGCCAATACCATGTCATTTTGATCACTAGGGATTTATAGTAAAGTCTGATGTCTGGTAACGTGATTTCTACTGCTTTGTTTTTATTTCTGAGTAATGTCTTGGCTATTTGAGGTTTTTTCTGATTCCATATAAAATGAAGCATTATTTTTTCAAGATCTTGAAAGTATGACAGTGGAACTTTAATAGGGATTGCATTAAAATTATATATTGCTTTAGGTAGTACGGACATTTTCACAATGTTGATTCTTCTCAGCCGTGAGCATGGTATGTTTTTCCATTTGTTAACATTTTCAGCTATTTCTTTTTTTAGATTTGCATATTTCTCTTTATAGAGGTCTTTCAGGTCCTTTGTTAGGTAAACTCCCAAATATTTCATCTTCTTTGGCACTACTGTAAACAGAATAGTTTTTGACTATTTTTTCACCTCAACTGTTGCTGTATATATAAAGGCTACTGAATTTATGAGTGTTCATTTTGTAACCTGAGATGCTGCTGTAGTAGAATCCCTGGTATTTTCCAGGTATACAATCATATCATCTGTGAAGAGTGAAAGTTTAATCTCTTCTAATCCTATATGGGTACCCTTGATTGCCTTTTCTTCCTTAATTAAATGGCTAAAATTTCTATTACGAAGTTAAAGAGCAATGGAGACAATGGGCAACCTTGCCTGGTTCCTGATCTGAGTGGAAATGATTTCAGTTGAACTCCATTCACTACAATATTGAGGCCATGGGCTTTCTGTAGATGGCCTCTATCAATTTGAGAAATGTCCCTTCTAGGCCAATTTTCTTAAGTGTTCTGATGCTGGATATTATCAAAAGCTTTTTCTGCATCAATTGAGAGAATGATGTGGTCTTCATTTTTTAATTTGCTTCTGTGATGAATTGTATTTATAGATTTATGTACATTGAAACATCCTTGAGATCCTGGGATACAACCTACTTGGTTGCGGTGTATAATTTGTTTGATGTTTTGCTGGATTCTGTTTGTTAGAATCTTGTTGAATATTTTGGCATCAATATTCTTTAGTGAGACTGGTCTATAATGTTATTTCTTTGTTGGGCCTTTTCCTGGTTTGGGGATCAAGGTTATGTTTGCTTCATAAAATGTGTTGGGTAGTATTCCGTCTTTTTCTATATTTTGGAAAAGGTTAAATAGTATAGGTACTAGTTCTACTTTAAAGATTTGGTAGAATTCTGATGTGAAGTCTTCTGGTTCTGGGTTTTATTTTAGGGAGATTTTGTATAGTTGATGCTATTTCAGAACTTGATATGGGCCTGTTCAACATTTCCACTTCCTTCTGGCTAAGTCTTGGGAGGTGACGTGCTTCCAAGTATTGGTCAATTTCCTTCAGATTTTCATATTTCAGAGAATAAAGTTTCTCAAAATATTCACTAAGGATTTTTTGAATTTCTGAGGCCTCTGTTGTTATTTTGTCTTTACCATTTCTGATTGATGAGATTAGAGATTTTACTCTTTTTTTCTTGCTTAGGTTAGCCAAAGGTTTATCTGTTTTATTGATTTTTTCAGAAAACCATCTTTTTGATTTATTGATCTGTTGTATAATCCTTTTGTTTTCAATTTCATTTACTTCTTCTCTAATTTTGGTTATTTCTTTTCTTCTGCTGGGTTTGGGATTGGAGTCTTCTTCCTTTTCCAGTTGCTTGAGATGTCCCATTAAGGTGTTAGCTTCCTCTATTTCCACTTTCTTGAGGAAGGCTTGCAGTGCTATAAATTTCCCTCTTAGGACTGCCTTTGCAGTGTCCCAGAGGTTCTGGTAACTCATATCTTCATTATCATTTTGTTCCAAAAATTTGTTAATTTCGTTCTTGATCTTATCTCTGACCCACCAGCATAAGGTTATTTAGCTTCCATATTTTTATATGAGTCTGCAGATTCCTTTTGTTACTGAGTGCAATGTTTATTCCATGATGAGCTTAGAAGATGCACAGAAAAATTTCTATTCTTTTAAGTTTGCTGAGGTTAGTCTTGTGACCTAAAATGTGGTTGATTTTGGAGTATGTTCCATGGGCTGATGAGAAAAATGTGTATTCAGTTTTGTTAGGATGAAATGTTCTGTAGATGTCCATTAAATCCAAATGCTGGATGGTTAAGTTTAAATCTAAAATTTCTTTGCTAAGTTACTTGTTGGAGGATCTATCCTACACTGCCAAAGGAGTATTAAAATCTCCGACTATGATTGAGCTGGGAGAGATCAAGTTGCTCATATTTATTAGATTAACTCTTATAAATTGCAGTGCATTCTGGTAGGGTTCATAAATATTGATGATTGAAATCTCATTGTACTGAGTATTACCCTTAACAAATAAAAAGTGACCATCCTTATCCTTGCTTACTGTTGTTGGTTTAAAGCCTATTGTATCTGTGTATAAAATTGTAACACCTGTTTTTTTCTGATTTCCATTTGCATGGAATATAGATGACTATCCCTTAATCCTAAGTCTATATTTATCTTTTAAGGTAAGATGGGATTAATGTATGAAACAGATATCTGGCCTGAGTTTTTGTATTCAGTCAGCCAACCTGTGCCTCTTTATTGGGCAATTTAAGCTATTCACATTGATTGACACTATTGATAAGCCTGGGGGGAAAAAAAGGAAAAAAATATTGATAAGCCTGGTATAATATTGAGTATCAAGTTTTTTCGAAAGTCCCATGGACATCTTTAATCCTTTCACGAGTGTGGAGGTTGGAATTTGATCAAAATTTTCTGTGTGAGTTGACTTATTTGGTAGAGGATTGCACTGGTTATTATAGAGGATAGGTCTGAGAATATCCTGGAGGGCTTGTTTAGTTATGGCAAATTTATTCAATGTGTGAATGTCATTAAAGTATTTAATTTCTCCATCATAAATGAAACTCAGTTTAGCTGGATACAGGATCCTGGGTTGAAAGTTATTTTGTTTTAGGAGATTAAAAGTCAATGACAGCCCTCTTCTTGCCTGAATGATTTCAGCAGAGAGATCTGCAGTCATTCAGTATTCTTCCCTTTGGTTATGAGTTTCTTACGTGTGGCTGCTTTCAGAATTTTCTTTTCATATTAACTTTAGTGAAGTTAATTATGATGTACCTGGGGGATGACTTATTCAGGTTGAGTCATGCTGGGGTTCTGAAACTGTCTGCTATCTGAATTTCAGAATCTCTCGGCATGTCTGGAAAGTTCTCTTTCATAATTTCATGAAGAAGAGCATCTGTGTTTTTTGAAGCTACTTTGTCACCTTCAGGTTTCCTATAAGTTGAATATAAGTTTTCTTCAAATTATCCTGGAGCTCTCTGAGAGAATGATCAGTTTTCACTTGCCATTTGTCTTCCTTTCTGAGTGCTTTGGCACGTTCAAAAGCTTTGTCTCCAATGTCAGAGATCCTTTCTTCTGACTGCTCCATTCTGTTACTGAGGGATTCTACCATATTTTTCAGATCTTTGAGGGCTGTAACTTCTTGCCTCAGTGTGTCAAAATCTTTGGTCATTTTATATTTGGAATCATTAAATTCTTGAGACAGCTTTTGAATAATTTGAAATTCTATTTCCCTCCTTTCCTCCATTCTGTTAATCTTATTTGTTCTCCAGATTCTGAACTTGATTTCTGTCATCTCACCCATCTGTTTATGGATGGGATCTTCAATTGCATCTGCCTCATCTTTCCTTGGGGGAGTTGATCTACTCTGGTTATTCAGGTTACCAGAGTTTTTCTGCTGATTCTGCCCCATGCTGAATTTGCAGCATTTGTGGACATTCTCAAAACCATTCAGCTAGTGGCTGCCACTGGAGAAGATGCTGGCTTCCTCTGGTTGCCCAGACCAATAGGGCATATCTGTCCAGAAAAGCCTCAGGGGCGTGAACCTTATTGTTCTAGCTGCTGCAGCTTCTGGTCTTCACCTTGGGGTACTGCCGCTCCAGTGTGGTTCCCTCTCAAGTGACCATCCTCTTGCAGTTCACCAGCCACTGGACCTGGGGTGCCAGGGACATGCGGGTGAATTAGTCCTCAGGGAGCCCCACCTGCATTCCCAGGAGTGGTGGCAGAGTGCCAGTAGCCATGCAGGGAATGTATAGCTCAAGGAGTTCTCTGGCTATAGGTCAGGGACAGAGTACTTGGTCCCGCAGCATTGGGAGGACACTGCTATTGGGCCCCCTCTCATTGTCTCTGCCAGCGAGGGGGAAGTGTGGACTGGGAATTCAAAATAGCAGCAAAACATTATTCAATTTTTCTACCTGGCGAGAGGGTGTTTGGAGTCTCAGCAGGGTCCCTCTAGGGGAGTGGACCCTACTGTCTGTAGCTCTCACACGTGGGGTCAGACAGTAAGTCCTCAGTTCACCACTCGCCTGTAGAAAACTCACAGGAACAGATGAAGAGAAAACAAAGAGAAAAACACAACTTTCTTGGGGGTGGGAATGAGCACTCTTCCTTTGGGATGTATTATGTACCCACAGATTGCTTTCTAGGAGTTGCAACTTGCCTCAGCAGAGATGTCCTGCAGATATAACTCTTCTCTCTCGGCTGAGCTCCTAGTCTTCAACTTTGTTGGGTATTTTCTGGGCTTTATTCTTCTCTCTGGATGGGAGCTTCTGTCGGAGGCTGGTACCTGTTGCCCATCTTGCCCCCCCCTCCTCAAATAATGTTTCATTTCATGTTGTTCTGTTATAATATTGATAAGAAAAAGATGATGTTGTTATACATCATTTAGTTTAAAGTCACAATTTTCAAGAATCTATCAACACTGAAAACTTACGATGTACTATAAATATATGTATAGAATATACACGCATGTGATATATACATTTAAACAAACTTGGGAAATATGAACACCAACTCTCACACAATAAAAACTCAATATATAATCTTTGACTTCCCAGAAACTTTACTAATAGCCTACTGTTGACTGGAAGCCTTAACATATATTTTGTATGTCATGTGTATTATATATTGAATTCTTGCAATGAAGTAAGCTATAGAAAATAAAATGCTATTAAGAAAAGCTTGGCTTGGCGCCTGTGGCTCAATCAGCTAAGGCGCCAGCCACGTACACCTAAGGTGGCGGGTTCAAATCCCCAGCCCAGGCCCGCCAAAACAACAATGATGGCTGCAACCAAAAAATGGCCAGGCGTTGTGGTAGGTGCCTGTGGTCCCAGCTGCTTGGGGAGGCAGAGGC
>CAUYQV010160226.1:0-11686 GCA_963574575.1 Galagoides demidoff | reverse complement strand
CGCCCGCCACAATGCCCGGCCGTTTTTTTTTTTGGTTGCAGCCATCATTGTTGTTTGGCGGGCCCGGGCTGGGGATTTGAACCCGCCACCTTAGGTGTACGTGGCTGGCGCCTTAGCCGATTGAGCCACAGGCGCCGAGCCATATTTACTTCTTAATTTAATTTTTTTCTGTACAATGTTAGAGATTTTATGCATATAATCACTTAATATGTATTAATATATTTCATTTCCTCCTTTTCAAAGGAATAGAATAAAATATCTATTACAAATATGTATATAGAGATGATAAATAATATTCTTTTAATTTTCTCGAGTGCAGAGGACATGCTGAGTATGTTAACATGAAGTGTGATTGTTTAGAAATTTTGTGCATATCGTTCATCACATTCAGTCCTCCTCTATTTTGAGACTAAAAAATTTTTAAATCAAAAGTGGTTGTTTAATTTTACAAAATTGTTTGTGACATGTATGCATAATGTCATAATGATTTTCATAAAACTGAACCAATTTTGGGTGAAATAAAGTTCACTTGGTCACAAAATATTATGCTTTTATTGGTAAATTTCGAAAGTTGAAATAATTTAAATGTACAAGAAAGCAACAAAACGCTGAAAGAAAATTCCAATTATCCTATATTCATATTCCACGATTATTGACATTTTCCCCTTTGTGTTATGTGTTGATTGATCGTTGGATCCTATCAAGAGATCTACTGACCTGCAGTCCTTTCCTCTGTCTCCACGTGTATTATATGCTCATATAAATATAGTTTTGAAACATTTATTAGAAAGCCACTATGCCTCTCTAATTCCGTTTGTGTATCCCCAAATTTAGAGGATTTTCTTATATAACCACAGGACTGTTACATAGAGCAGAAAATTTTAACATAGATACAATATGGTTACATAATTCACCACCCAAATCCTTAGGAGCTGAGCAGGAGAAAACAACTGTTTTTTATCTCAGGTACTCAGCTTGTTACAGAACAATGATTAAGACCACACTGCCTAATGTTGTTCTCCCTCAAAGTAGATTTGTCATGAATTCCTGTAAATATATCTTCTAGCCTGGCCTTCCAGCACTGCTGGCTAGTGAAATGTAAAGTTATCGGGTACCACAATGATTAGACTATCCAGAAGTCCTTCTGTAAGCGTACGAGTCCTTCCCCGAGCTGGTGATTAGTGTGTGTTCCTTCTGACGTGTTATTCATGTGGTCCTTTGCCATTACTGTCATCGCTCTGCCTAGATGATTTGACTCCTTTTGCAGCATCCTGGAAGAAAGCACCCTCTAGATACCCTATTTGGTTAGCAAGGCTAAGAGTGATGGCAAACTTTGAAGAATGTTCTTTCATTCTGACTGAATACACCAAAACCAGCCACAGAACATGTGGCATGGAAGGCTGATCAGACTTCTACTTATGTTTCTGCTATTGAACATTGATAAGGTTTTGTAAAATGTAGAACAAAAATATAATATACGTACAAATGTATGCCCACTAAATTATACAACTGAGACCCTTAGTTACAGGTTCATCTGGATGTGCCATAAAGCTTCTTGTAAATGTCCTTGGGATACCTCTGAATGCCAGTTATTAGAAGTATCCGGCCATCACATCACACTCAGATTATCTCCCTTGGAGGGTTCCATTTCAGGTTACATTAAATGCATCCCATTCTCATCCCATACTCACAAGGCCAAAGTAGCAAATAAGGTCTTGGCATGACCTAGGAAAGGCACCAGCAATCCACATGTCATCACATAATGTCTATATTAGCAACAGACAATATTTTTATTTTTGGCATGCAGAATGGGGTGGTTATGAAATAATTATAAAAAATTAAAAATAACAAAAGTTAAAAATAATACTCAGTTTTACCATTTCAACCATGAACTACAGGGTCACTGAAGTCAAAGGTCTTTACCACTGGAGGTGCCCTGTCACTGCTTCCTCCAAGTTAGCCAGGTAGAGAGTTTAGGCTGAGCTCAGAAATCATCTGAAAACCAATTGCCATTACCTGGAGAAAACAGGCCCAGAGATTTTACTCAGCAGCACTACTTTTCCACTCCCACATCTGAGAGACAACTCGTTTGTCAGCTCTGCCTTGGTCTATATCCTCAGGACATTTCGTCTACAGTAATTTTTAAGTGGTTCCTTTTCCTGTTGACATTGAGAAAGGCTTTTTTATTACATTAGTGATTACAGTATGTGAAAGATGTGATAAGTCGTCTCAAACCACAGACGCGTGGCCTGAGTACTCCCGCCAGGTTTTTCCCACTGAGGTCTAGGATCTGAGACATCTACTTTAGCCTTCCAGTGTTTGAATTGGAAAGCTGGCTTGAAGGTGGGTATGTCTGTGTTTCACATTAACTACTCTAACTTCCCACCAAAATTTCCATAATTGAGTGTTCCAAGAGGGATGTTTTTTAAATTGTCCTGTTAGGTTCATTTGCCTGACAACAGAAGAAGGCTGTTGGCTGTGGCCTATGGTTCAGAAAGTACAGCAGAACCTCTGTAAATTGACCACCCAAGGGACTGTAGCAAACTGGTCAATATATGATGGTGGTCAACACAAGGAACCAGGCCCACTGTACAGATGTGTAAATGTGGGGCGGTCTGGTTTATGAAAAGTAGGTCAACTTAGGTCAATGTAGGGATGTGGTCAACTATGGAGGCTCTACTGTGTATCCAAACTCTCTTTCAAGAGCAGGACACTAATTCCCTTTCTACTACTCTACCCCCTCTGCTAACTTGGCTTTTCTTTTTTCCATTGGTTCTACTTTGGCATTGTCTTATTGATGCTGATCTACAAATAGTAGACCTGTTGATGGAGAACTTTCAGTTAGAGAACCAGGCATAGTGTTTAGATCACAGAGCAGAGAGGGAAGGGGCGTCTTTGGAGCCCTTCATAATTGTCCCTCTAGTATCGAAACAGCTTGTTTGCATAGGCAATGCACTGCCCCTGAATTTCCCTTAGGAACAGGCTTTTGAAAATATCACCTCTGTTTAATGAGTAAATTTTACTGACTGATTTCTCTCTCCTCTCAAATGTGTCTCTGGCATCACTCAGACATGATCGCATTTCTGACCTCAGAATTTTCCAAAGCATGATTATCAGCTCCATCCGTGAGCACCAGGAATCGACAATTGCATTTCACATGAGCTATAATGAGGTGATGCATTAGGCAGATTTTGAGTGCAAACCCCAAGAGCTCACTGGTGGTAGCCTCTTTTGATGTCTATGTGAGATACTAGTCTTTGTGTTTACTTTTGGCATATGCTACAGATATCGTTTGAACAGTCAGTTCATAAGAACCTAGCAGACTGCCTGGGCTGTGCGTCTTTAGTTCAGCCTCCATTCACATTCAGGTATCTTTGTAGTTCCTTGGGAATAGATATAAACAGAGTTCCTAAATGAAAAAGGTGATTTTCTCAAACCTACTATTTTCTGAGATTCTTGTTTAGTGACGGGGTCTGTGAGCAATAACTTGTTTCTCAGAGTTTGAAGAATGTCCAAAGTTACTGTAGGAATTTCACAGCCTAGAATTTAAGATATATTTATCAGAGAGCTTCTATTTGTCATATGGGTAACCTTGGTCCTCAGTGTGCTCTGCACTTCCTTCTCTGAGGAATCTGTCATCACAACATCCATGTGCTGCTCTAAAAAATACTTGAATGATTGCTCTTTCCAAGTCCTGCCTTCCTGGATTATGATGACCTGGCAGCAAATTCAAATATCTTTGTTGGATTATAAAAAATTCAGGCTGGAATTCAATCCAGCAGAATGCAAATTGTTCTGGCTGTCCTCCAAAATAACTATTGAAAAGTAGACACTAAGGAGGACTATCGCAAACCATTCCCCATTGACTGTGGAATTTCATGTGGTAGCTAAGGTGGAAGAAATGGGAGGAAATACTTTGTTTAATCCTTGATAGTCTTTTTTCTTTTCTTTCTTTCATTTCTTTTTCTTTTCTTTTTTTTTTTTTTGAGGCAGAGTCTCACTCTGTCATTCTTGGTAGAGTGCCATGGACTCACAGCTCACAGTGACATCCAAATCTTGGGCATAAGCAATTCTCTCGCCTGCTCCTAAGTAGCTAGGACTATAGACACCTACTACAGCACCCAGCTATTTTTGTTGATGTTGTTGTCCTTGTTGTTTAGCAGGCCAGGGCCGGGTTCAAACCCGCTAGCCTCAGTGCATGTGTCTGGTGCCCTGAACACTGAGCTGAGCCAATGGTCTTCTAACAACGTATAGGAACCACATGTTTTATAAACGAGCTGGGCAAGACTAGCACAAACACAGATTTTGCAATCAACACTTTTATTTCACAGATTGCCACAATCAGAAAAATGATCTTATATGTGTATTTGTCCTGCAGCAATCCAGTGTTGCTTAAATACTGCTTAAATTTGACTGGTTAAGAGGGTTTGAGCAAACCAAAGGTTCCTATTCATCATGGTTAATTAAAACTAGAGAGGAACAGACTTAATTGATATTCCCTATTAAAAGAATAAGGGCAGAATGCCTCATTCATACATAATATCTATCCCAAGTGTACATTCAAATGAATGCAGTGAATACACAGAATATTCTCTCCAGTCTCAGATTGTACC
Source organism: Galagoides demidoff (assembly GCA_963574575.1). Taxonomy (NCBI): domain Eukaryota; kingdom Metazoa; phylum Chordata; class Mammalia; order Primates; family Galagidae; genus Galagoides; species Galagoides demidoff. The sequence continues at coordinate 7,073 of CAUYQV010160226.1, read as the reverse complement.
TGAGTTCTCTCTTAGTTACTCCTTATCTTCCATCACAACACCGGTGTACTTCTCTGCTGCACCTCCACCCTCCATACTCTCAGGCTCAATTTGGGGATTGACACAGTGTCATTCAAGAGCACTCATGGAGTAGAGATCTACAACAACTCCAAAAAGTTTTACAGACAAACACATCCACTTCGCTCGGATCCTTAGCTCAAGATCCCCTGCCAGGATTGAGTGTGCAGATCTCAAAACCTTCAACCAAATTTACTAAGAATCCATGGCTTCCAATACAAAGGTACATTCAGTACCCCTTTAAAATGCGGACTGCTCTGACCATGACAACCAGAAGTGGATTTGAATGTTTGCAATGTAAGTAAAATTTGTGAGGCAATTTAAGGAGTGGGAACAGGTTCATAATATATTCTTACACCCAAGAATTGACAATGTGTTCTCATGTATTTAGTGGAAATGATGGCAGTTCCTCTTTTTTTAATTTCATTTTAAAATATTTAATGGTTTTATTGAGATACAATATACAGGTCATATAATTTGCTCAATTTAAGTGTATAATTCAACATTTTTTCTCGTAGTCACCAAGCTGTGCAACCATCACCATAATCTCATTTTAGAACTTTTTATAACCCCAGAAAAAAATCCCATCACTCTCACAGCTCCCTTCCACAACATCCACCATCAACCTGAGGCAACCGCTAGTCTTTCTGTTTCTGTAGATCTGCTTATTCTGGACATTTTGCGGACATGGAGCCACACAATGTGTAATGTTTCTGATGGGGTTCTTTCACTTAGCGTTGTATTTTCAAGGCTTATTCGTGTTGTTGCTTGTATCTGTATTCCATTCTGTCTTTCTTTTTTGTCAAATAATATCCCATTGTGTGGATATAGCAAGCTTATTTTTCTATTCACCGGAAGATGACATTTATTTTTAGTTTTTTGTATTCTAGAGTGTATGAAATGTTATCTCATTATGATCTTGATTTATATTATTGCTCTATTGATTAATGATACTGAGGGATTTTGGTTTGGTTTTTTTCATGTGCCCACTTGTAGTTTGGATATTTTCTTTGGAGAAATGTCTATTAAAATCCATTTACTCCTTGGAAACAAATAGCACTTTTCAATTGTGTTTGTGTTTTTATTATTGAGTTATAAGTCGTTTGTATACTCTAGATATAAGTTCATTACCAAATAGATGATTTGCAATTCTTCCCCTATTCTCTGGGTTGTCTTTTCACTTTCTTGATGGTTTCCTTTGAAGACATCCTCTTCAATTTTGAAGAAGTCCAACTTGCCTGTTCTTTTGTCATTTGTCCTGTTGGTGTCATATCTAAGAAAGTTTTTGCCTAGCCTAAAGTTACAAAGATTTATTCCAATATTTTTTGCTAATATTTTTATACATTTTAGTATTGACATTTAGGTCTATGATACATTTTTGAGTTTACTTTCACTGTAGTGTGAGATACAGTTTCCATTGCAGTCTTTCTATGAAGACAGCCAGTTGTTCCAGTATCATTTTTTGAAAAGAGCATTTTTCCCTCTTAAAAAAACCTGAGCGCCCTTATTCAAAATTGATTGACCAGTGGAGGGTATATTTTGGGACTCTCAATTCTATTCCATTCATTCGTATGTTCATCCTTATGTCAATACTATATAGTCTTGATTACTATAGCTTTGAAACTGGGGAATTATAATTTGGAAAGTATAATCTTTTAATTTTTTTTCTTTAAAAATTGCTTTACCTTTTCTATAGTCCTTGCATTTCTATGTGAAGTTTATAATGAGCTTGTCAATTGTTGGAAAAAAATAAAAAGAAAGCCACCTTGTCCTTTGGTAGGTATTACACTGAATCATTACATCAACTTGAGGAGTATTCCCATCTTAACAACACAGCTTCGAGATGACTTTCCACTTATTAGGTCTTCTTTGATTTTGTATATTCCAATGTGTAAATTTTACACTATTTTGCGAAATATGTTTCTAAGAATTTTTATTTGCTATTATTAATACAAATTTTTGAAAATTTCCTTTTTAGATTATTCATTATTAATGGAAATGCAATTGATTTTTTATGTTTTAGTTTTGGACATTATAACCTTGCTGAATTCATTAGCTCTGCTTTTTAGGGGATTCTTGAAGATTTTTCTACATAAAAGATTATTTCATCTTCAAATGTAGAGATAGTTTACTTCTTTTTCAGTCCAGATGGCTTTTACTTCATGTTCTAACCTAGTTGCCCTGACAACAACCTGCAGCACAATGCTGAAAAGTACGAGGACACTAAGAGTTCTGGTGGTTTTCCTGTTGCTAAGCAGAGTCTTTGCAGTTGTTTATCAGGTACAACGTTAGCTGTGTGCCTGTCATTGATCCCCATTGCCAGTTTGGAAATGCCATTACATACAGTGTGTTGGGTGTTTATCATGAAAGGCGGTTGGATTTTACCCAATGCTTTTATGTCCATTGCAATATACGTTTACCTCTTATTGAGTTACTTGAAAGACTCTAAATGAATGATGGTTAAATTTACCCTCTGTCTTTTCATATACTTATCTTTGTGCTCCTATTATTTTTAGTGGGCATAACTATTTTTTAAAAGAGGTTGATTTTACTGCTTGCAAGCAAACAACAGTCTTAAACAGTATAGTCAATAATGGAAGATACAGAAAAGTTTCCATTTGCATTGTGCTTCTAGCAATTTCTAGCTCCTCTCAGATACAGTATGTGTATGTGTGTGCACATGTTTACCCGTGTGTTGAAGGTTATTGTTTTTTAACGAATGACCAGTTCAACATGTTTATTTTGCAGTAGCAATCAGGTAAAACAAGGCAAACTAGTGAACCGGTATAATTTCAATTTGTTAATCTTGGTGATTTCCTTCAAAAACCTTCCATCTTGCTTATTGTGATTTTATCCTCATAGAATTTACATTAATTTGTTATACATTGTATGAATCTTAAAGCCATTTGGTATCCTTTGTTTCCTCATTTTTAAAAAGAGAAAATACACGGTATTGTTATTCAAATATGACTCTAAAAATGATTTCAAAACCATTGTCCTGTTAAGCGTTTTTCAAGATATAATTTCTCCAAATTTCATAGGGAGCACTAGACACAAAGATGATTAAAATAGGATCACGGCTCTCAAAAGATCTGATAATTCATTTGGATCACTACTGATTTCCCTGGTGTGATTAGTAGACTTGGATATATATTCTTAGCACCTATTTTAATTTGAGAAGTGGCTATATGGTGAGTAGTTCCACAACTGAAATTTACTGCACTAAGGTCTGATGGTCCAACTGTGAATTGGAAGACTTGATTCAACGTGTCATTTCAGCTGTTCCTCCTAATTCTCCATCCCCCGCCCCTCCAAAATAAAAACAGGGATGGGAAAGTGACAGTGGGTGAAATCATCTTTTGGAGAAATGCAGCACTTATGAGTATATGCCATTAGTTTCCTGTTTTTTTCTTCCAAATGTGGATGACATTGCCAACACTCAATCCCTTCAACAATATCAAGTACTTATAAATAACATCTTGATCAATGTTAGTGAATCACTGATGCTGCTGGAACTTGGAGATGGAACAAAGGAACCATGAAAGACTTGAGAGAGACAATAAAGTCAAGGGTACCACAATGTTTTTTGTCTTAAGTGGATCCTACTCAAGGTGGTTGAGAATTAAATTATCTTGGTCCAAAAGCATAACACCCATTGTGGAGGCAATCTCAAGATGATCAAAAGCAATCATGGCTAATACAGGAGAGAACAAGAAGATCACCAGAGGAGTCAACTAGATAAACACAAACTAAGCCCTCAAAAGGGAGTTTGTGGAGTGCAACTCCCTGTCTCCAATCCACTCCAGCATCAGGTCTCCTCTACACCAAAGAGACAGAGAGGAGGTTAGATTGAATTTGAATTCGGGTGATTATGTCATGATGAAAAAAATGATAACATTTAAAGAATTGAAAATGACAGAAAATTTTTGGAAGCAGGTTGACCTGTCACTGATGATGCTGGCTCTTCTCTAAGATGCTGGAGTGGTGAGTAATTCTATAGAGGAAAGTCAGTAGAAGTTAGTGCATATAAATAATCTGTTTATAACACAAGGACTTCTTTTTGTTTCTGTTAACTTATTTGCATGCAATGAAGCCCATAGAAAATAACATTTTAATAAGTAAAATAAAAGTTTTATATAAAAGCAAGAGCATTTGTTAGTTATTGTCTATAAGCTTGGTTCAGACCAAAATAACTAGATGAATGCTCACACACAGCACAAGTACAGCTTGTTTTCTGGCATCAGGCTTCTGTATTTGTAAATTGTTTTGGTTCTGCTTAATTGCAGATGAACTTTAAAATGTGAAATCAATTCTGGAATTAGAAAACATCAATGAAGTGAAAAAGATATATTATTTCTTTCTTCCAACTAACTCTTATTCACTCATTTCTGCCTGAATCTCTCTTTCATTCCGTCAGGCTCTTATGAGAGAAAAGTTGATGAGTTGATGTTGGAAGGATGCCAGTTTGAAGTTCTTGAATAATAAAAAGATTAACATATATTCATGGAGAATACATAGGAATCTTGTCATTGGTGATCATAGAATAAAAGGTTTTTTTAAAATGTCCTGTCAAAACAAGCTTAGAGAAGCTTACATTATGGCTTAGATTATGTTGGTCTTTTCAATATATAAGATAACCAGTAAATTATTGCATAAGTCAAGTTGATTATAGTGAATACATTTTACATAATATATTTACTTAGTATATTCACATATGTACATTATTTTTATTATGACAGTGGCCTTTGATATTAAGTCTAGTTTTTATATGACTATAACAGAAGAATCATTTTATGAAGTTAATACAGACCTAAACCAAATTTATAATAGCTAAGTAAGTGTCACAACAATTTAATGGACTCTATTTCTAATTTATCATAATTTTAGGTTCCTATTTTTAGGAGTTAGCTGGATATGGTCAGAAGGTGGATGACAGTTATTTTTAACCTATTTGAGATTGTTTTGAGTGAGGCTGACCTAAGCTATTATGGAATTAGGCTGATTTGAAAAACCTTACAGGTGGGCTGCTTTCACCCTGGGAGACTTCTAAGAAGCAGATGATACTCATCAAAGTTGTGAATAAACCTCCAACTGCACTTTCCATGGAGCCTCCAATCACTAGGACAGGGCCTACCTTGCTATTCAAGCCTTTAATAATTTTTTTTTTTTTTTTGGCTCAGCACCTGTGGCTCAATCGGCTAAGGCGCCAGCCACATACACCTAAGGTGGCGGGTTCGAATCCCCAGCCCGGGCTGCCAAACAACAATGATGGCTGCAACCAAAAATTGGCCGGGCGTTGTGGTGGGCGCCTGTGGTCCCAGTTACTTGGGAGGCGGAGGCAGGAGATTCGCTTGAGCCCAGGAGTTGGAGGTTGCTATGAGCTATGATACCATGGCACTCTACCCAGGGGGATAGCTTGAGGCTCCGTCTCAAAAAAAAAAAAAATTTTTTTTTCTTGCTAAAACTTCACTCACTCTTTCCAATTATTTTGGTGATTAGCTTGAGCCACTGCCCACCTCTTAACATTACTTGGTCAAATCTGAACCTTTGTCAGGAAATTTCTCTAGTCCTTTTGAAACCTTGATCAGAATGTTCCTTCTCAAACATTTTCTCTTTTCTTGTGTGAATCACTTTAACTAAGAGGTGGGGAGCTACACTGGGAAGACCTGTGAACAGGAACTACAAAGAGGAGACATGACCCTAACCTGTGCATACTTATGTAACTTTGAGTTAATAAGTGTATAAAGATATGGGGTGAGTTCAGGGCATGCTTCTCTAAAAGGCAATATGTAAATTACATCTCACCATAGTTATATAATTCACAAAAATTATAAGAGTTAAAAACCCAGAAATTTTTCAGCTCATACACATCTCTAAACAAGTCCTGTGCTGGCTTAAGAATATGTCACTAGAAGTAATTCAGAGATGGGTTTAACAGAACATTTAGATAATGATGGGAGTTGTTATTCTAGACGATTGAAGATGGGAGGGTGAGAAAGGCAAGTAAACCCCAAAGAGCACAGAGCAAGTCCCTCAAGTCCTAGGGATGAATGAGAATGAAAAGCAAATTAACAAAAAGCCAGAGATGATGTCCATAAAAAGACAATATTAACATAAAATAGGTCATGATTTAATGGAGTAAAGGCAATTTCTGAAATTTAAAATCCTGGACAAATATGAAGGAGAATAATGCCATTTGAAGCACCTATTTTATATATCAGCATATTGCCTAAATTGTTAAATGATATAGAAGTTATTCACTTAAGACAAAATACATGAGATAAGAGCAGAATTGGGGTGATTACAATCCCAAAATAATCTCAAGAGTTTTATACAGAGGTATTTTTTGTTTGTAGTTGCATATTTTGGCCAGGGCCAGGTTTGAACCCGCCACCTCCCGTATATGGGACAGGCACCCTACTCCTTGAGCCACAGGCGCTGCCCATACAGAGGTATTTTTAATCTATCAATTCAAATGCATATGGATTTAAAGGATTTTTATTTGATAGAGAAATAAGAAACTGAATGAAACTTATGGCTGTTTGTCATGTTTTTCTGTAAAATTGGTTTGGATAATTTTAAGGTGGAAACACTGAAAAGTCATCTCATTTGAAGCACTTCTTAGAAATAGAAAACCAGCAGCTAGACAATCTCTTCCCAAGATTAAATAACAATCACCGTTGAAGCATCAAAATGAGGCAATTTCTTTTCCTGCTTGCTCTGAACATTCTCTGATACTTTATCTATAAGCTCACCATTTTTGGTAAATGAACAGCATGTATTCAGAAAGCATTTAAATGATGTTTAAAGAACATTATTTCACCTGGATAAGAAAGAGGTCCTATTCTAGTTTATATTCACTTCTGAAGGAGTCTTTTTTTTTAATTAATTGATATCTGTATACATTAATGCAAACATGGGGTACATTGTGGTGTTTTCATATACAATTCGAAACACTTTCATCAAGCAGGTCAACATAAATTTCATGTCATTTGCTTAATCATTGTATCAAAACA
>CAUYQV010160225.1:0-10276 GCA_963574575.1 Galagoides demidoff | reverse complement strand
TCATCATAGCTCACAACAACCTCAAACTCTTGGGCTTATGCAATCCTCCCGCTTCAGCCTCCCAAGTAGCTGGGACTGCAGGTGCCTGCCAAGATGCCTGGCTAATTTTTCTGTTTTTAGTAGAGACAGGGTCTCACTCTTGTCGTGCTTGTTTCAAACTCCTGAGCTCAGGTGATTAACTTGCTTCAGCCAGGATGAGCACTGGGAACCACCGCACCCGGCCAGTTTTTATTTTGGACACATTCAAGTATATACAAGGTAGAAGCTATGGAACGGTGAACCCTTGTGGGACTGAACGCTGGCCAGTCTTGTCTGGGGGGGTGGAGGGGTCTTCCACCTAGGCCCTGAAAACCCACATTTTTCTGAAACAGACTTCTTTTACTCTGTGAGACTTTCTGTATTGCCATAACATGGCAAGATAATGGCCTCGTGTGGTCCTCCTACCTCAGCCTCCCACAGTGCTAGGGTTCCAGGCATGAGCTGCCATTCCCCAGGGTAGGATTCTTTTCAGAAATGCGACCATAATGCACTTGCCACCCCAAAGGCGATGCCAGTGCCTGCTGTGGTGAGAGGTCCAGGCTGTGGCCCTCCCTGGCCCCTGACTATGCTTATCCCTGCAGGCCTCCAGTGTTCCAGCAGCCTGTCATCTTCCTGGGAGCAGACGTCACTCACCCACCCGCTGGGGATGGGAAGAAGCCTTCCATTGCTGCTGTGAGTGTTCTACATTTTCTCTTGGGTACTCTGTTGGTGACATGCTGCACTGTGCTTGTCCCACTGCAGCAGTAGGACTGTGGGTTCCTTTCTGGAAGGATGGAGCCCACTGAACTATAGCTGGGGAAATCAGGGTCTGCTGGCAGGAGGGTGATGCTAACGATGGCATAAGGCCCAGGAAGCAGTGGGAGCCATGGACACTAGTCTTTTCCAGACGTACGCCAGACCTCAGCGGGCCCACGAGCATAAACAACATGCAGGGAGGGCTCACCTGCCATCTCCCCTGTACTCATGTAGCACCTGATGGGTTCTTGGCCTGTGGGGACAAATGTTGGGCCTCTTCTTGCTATTTTGTTTTTTGTTATAAAATATCAAATGTAACATAAACAGCCAAGTTAAAATTCTACTTTTTTTTCTCCAACCTGTTTTCAGTCTCCTGAAGGCAACTGTTATGAGCTGTCCATGGTTTTGTGGATCTTGCTCTGTTGCCTAGGCTAAAGGGCAGTTATGCGATCATATTAACAACTCACTACAGCCTCGAACTCCTGGGCTCTAGTGATCCTCCCACATCAGCCTCCCAAGCAGCTAGGACTGCAGGCAGCTCCTGCCATCCCTGACTAATATATACATATGTTATATGCACATGTTTTGCTGAGATGGGGTCTTGCTGTATTGCCCCGGCTGGTCTTATATCCCTGGCATCTGGCAGTCCTCCCTCCTCAGTCTCCCAAAGGGCTGAGATTAGGCATGAGCCAGTGGATCCAACCAGACCATCATTTTATTTTTTTTTAATTTTTTAATTTTTTTGAGACAGAGCCTCAAGCTATCCCTTGGGTAGAATGCTGTGGCATCACAGCTCACAGCAACCTCCAACTCCTGGGCTCAAGCGAGTCTCCTGCCTCAGCCTCCCAAGTAGCTGGGACCACAGACGCCCGCCACAGCACCTGGCTATTTTTTGGTTGCAGCCATCATTGTTGTTTGGCGGGCCTGGGCTGGATTCGAACCCGCACCTTAGGTATATGTGACTGGCACCTTAGCCGATTGAGCCACAGGCACCGAGCCCAGACCATCATCTTAAAAGCTGTGAATTAGATTCAGGTGTAGAGCTGTTACCAGTTCTACTTTTTTTTTTCTTTTTTTTTAGTCAGTCTCACTTTGTCACCCCTGGTAGAGTGCTGTGGCATCATAGCTCACAGCAACCTCAAACTCTTGGGCTTAAGCAATTCTCTTGCCTTAGCCTCCCAAGTAGCTGGGACTACAGACAGCCGCCACAATGCCCAGCTATTTTTAGAGACGGGGTCTCACTCTAGCTCAGGCTGGTCTCAAACTCATGAGGTTAGGTAATCAGTCTGCCTCGGCCTCACAGAGTGCTGGGATTACAGGTGTGAGCCACTGTGCCTGGACCCAGTTCTACTCTTAAGAGTGTCATCAGGAGCGAGGCTACCACCTGGACTCAGGGTGGTGGTGGCAGTGCATGTGCACGCTTTGCTCCCGCCCTCTGGTTACTCCGTGGGAAGGCCCAGGGGGATTGTTCTCTGGAGGGGGCAGTGTAATTGTTACCATGGCTTTCTTTCTAAAAGGACAGAACCAAACCATGCACAGTCAATAGTCTGGTTTTTAAACTGGGAATGCAGACAGCAGAGCATTAGCTCTAAATCTCCTTGGGAGACTGCAGTGTGCTGCAGTGGCGTAGCTGTGTGGAGGGAAGGAAGCACTGGGCTTCTATTCCAGTCATGTGTCTGAACCCCACCCCCATCCACAGTAAGCCCCCTCTGGGATGCTGGCAAATCCTCCTGGGATTCCCTGGCCCTCCCTGGAAAAAATGCCTCAGAGGCCTGGGCAGAAATTGGAGCCTAGAGCCCCTGCACATGGGGGCCTGTCAAGCTAGTGGACAGCCGTGGGTGTCCTGAACATCCCCTACCCCCAGCTTTCTACACCAAGAATGAAAACACCAGCTATGGGCTTAGCCCTGAGTGCTGGACACACTTGAGCACTGTTTTCTGCTGTTTGACTCAGGTAGTTGAGCTTAACATTTATGAACCTTCTCATGCGTAAAATGAGGAAGCAAATGTGGACCTCTTGCTATGAAGTGATGGGGTCGAGGCCTTGGCACAGTGCCTGGCGTGGAGCAGATGCTTGGGTGCTGCCAGCGTTGTTCCTTGGTTGGCCTGGAGGGAGTGTGAGCAAGACATTCCACTGGGGCATGAGGGGCCAGGTGATCTGCCCTGGGTAGAGGAGACAGCAGGTGCTTGGGTGTCATTCAGAGGCTACACTTCCTCCAGTGAATTAGTGTCACTGAAGTAATTCCTGCCACATGGCCCAGCAGGCACAGCCATGCCCCTTCCCATGCAGACAGTGTATCTCACCTCACTAGGTGTTTTCCAGCCCTTTCCTCTTCTGATCAGCAAAGACCAGCACTAGGTCCCCTTGGTAGTGCTGTGTGCTGGGCTGCAGGTGAAGGTGTGGGGTCTAAGCAGCCGCCTCCAGCAGGCACAGCCAACCTCTCCCAGGGCCATGCCCCGACCTCTTCCTGCCTCACCTCTCCGGGTCCCTCTTCATCTTTTTCTGCACAAACATTGTGTCACATTGAAACGTGTCCCTGGTCTTACAGACTTGTGCTGGCTTATTCACATTCTCAGGAGCAGACAGAGCTGTGTCTCCCTCCATCCCCTCACTTCTCAGTCACTAGGAGCAGAGATTTCTGTGAGGGTTTTTCCAAGTAGAAACATTTCAGAGTCTATTTTTCTCTTGCTTAGATGGAACAGGAGAAAGGATATGGAATACATGGGAGAAAAATGGGGGAGAAAATGTTCCGTGAGGATTTCCAAAGAAGGCAGGTTGCCAAGAAATATATCTCATTTTTCAGAGACACAAAAGGAGCTTCTCACTCTCAGTGTTTTTCAGAAATTTGGGAGACTTGCCAGTCCCAGCCAGGAGGTGAGAGGTGCAAGGACAGCCTGGCCAGGCCTCTTTACAGGGCTAGGCTGTCACCCTCACGGCCCCTCCACGGACAGGGACTGCCATGGTGGCCTTGCTCCTTCTGTTCTCTTGGTCAGTACCTTCAGGAACCTATTCACATGGCTGGTTTGCTTTGGGCTGCCCTCTGTTCCATTCTTGGCATACCATGTGGGGATGTGCACGGGACTTCTTAGAGCAGTTTGCCATGAGAGCACCAGGGACACCCTCACCAGTTGCTTTCCTTGGACTGATTAATTCAGCCAAATCTGATCACAAGCAGAATGAGTTTCTGAGTAATCTTCTATTTTTTTTATTACATACCTTGGGGCAAACTTCTGTGCCTTAAAACACATTTGTAAACACTACAACTGCCAGACCGTCAGGGAGCGCATAGAGGTTGTGAGCTCACAAGCAGTAGGAGTGTCAGCTATGGCACAAGTCCCAGGGTAAAGGTGCTTTTGTCCCTCCCTGGGCCCTGCTCCAACACACACTGGGAGAGGGAGCTTTCAGGAACTCTTGACCACACTCACTACCTGTCCCTGCAGGTGGTGGGCAGCATGGACGCCCACCCCAACCGCTACTGTGCCACAGTGCGTGTGCAGCAGCACCGGCAGGAGATCATTCAGGACTTGGCCGCCATGGTCCGCGAGCTCCTCATTCAGTTCTACAAGTCTACACGCTTCAAGCCCACCCGCATCATCTTCTACCGTGATGGAGTCTCCGAGGGACAGTTCCAGCAGGTTGGCGCCTCTTAGCTTCCCCCACTTCTTGAGTGTCTTTTATTCCCATTTGTGCACAGAGCTGCCTCCCCAGGTCTCCAGTACAGAGAACAATGTGATATACTTTCTGCCCCACTACTGACCTGGCGGGTTAGGGAGGAGACAGGAGATGGGTTGTCCAGGCACTGGCTGAGGCAGGACAGAGGGAGAGGTGCACATCTGGCAAAGGCGCCCCTGTGGCGGTGTGCCATCCATGTGCCTTCTGTGTGCCTTCCAAGACTCTGGGCTTAGCCTTGTAGGTGGTACATTGTGAAGTTATATAGGGACAGTGTACTTGAGGGACCCAGTCCCATCATGTCTGGGGACACCTGTCTGCAGTGTGAGGGCCAGTCCAGAGGGTGGCTGCTTGGCAGCAGGGTGAGAGTTGTCACATGGGGCCAGCTGGGTGTGGCCATTGCTGGGTGTGGAAAGAGTGGCAGGCCAGGTGGGAATCCCTGCCATGTCTGGGAGGCCAAGGGAGTCATCACAGTTGGGGCCACTGAGGGGAATAGGGTTTTCATTATTCTCTTTAGTTGAAAGCACCTGTACCACCCCGCAGGGACCTGGGCAGTCATAAATCCATCTTGGCCTGGATTTCAAGCCATTGGTACCCAGAACACCCCTTACCCATGGCCAGGCCTGCCTCCTCTGCCTTAGTCCACTCCCCTGAGAGGCATTAGCCACAGGCCGTATCTGCTAAGGGTATAACCCTGATGTTCAAGAACCCACCTACCTGATCACCAGGCCAGAGCATACTCCACAAGGCATGCACACGCTTGTCTTCTGGGGCCAAAGGGAAGAGTGGCTGGTACTGAGGCCCTTGCTCCTAAGTGGCTGGCATTTCCTGGCTGAAGCCTGTTTTTATGTGTGTGTGTGTGTGTGTGTGTTTGTTTTTGAGACTGAGTCCCATTCAGTTCCCCTGGGGTTGAGTGCTGTGGCGTCACACTCAAACAACCTCAAATCTTGGGCACAAGCGATTCTCTGTCCTCAGCTTCCCAAGTAGTTGGGACTACAGGTGCTCGCCACAATGCCTGGCTTTTTTTTTTTTTTTTTTTTTTTTTAAATAGGCGGGGTTTCAGTCGGGCTCAGGCTGGTCTCTAACTTGTGAGCTCAGGCAGTCTACCCACCTCAGCCTCCTAGGGTGCTAGGATCACAGATGTGAGCCACCACGCCCCGCTCTGCAGCCTGTGTCTCTGGCGGGCTCTGGTGGGTAGCTGCTGTGCCCTGCCTCCCAGTGTGCCAGGATGACAGCTATGAGCCACTGCGCCCCGCTCTGCAGCCTGTGTCTCTGGGGGGCGCTGGTGGGTAGCTGCTGTGAGCCACCGCACCCTGCTCTGTAGCCTGTGTCTCTGGGGGGCTCTGGTGGGTAGCTGCTGTGCCCTGCCTCCCAGTGTGCCAGGATGACAGCTGTGAGCCACCACGCCCCGCTCTGCAGCCTGTGTCTCTGGGGAGCTCTGGTGGGTAGCAGCTGCACCGTGCCTCCCAGTCTGGTGTCCTGGCTGCCTCTTCACAGAACCTTCTGGGTGCCCTCCAGTAGGAAATGTTCTCCCCTTGTTGAGCTTCCAGCTCTCCCATCCTCTACCACAGACCTCCCCGTAAGAAGGGAGATTTCTGCTTTTCTCTGTTTTTCCCATCTATGAACGAGCACGCTCAGTGGGAATCTCCACAGCTAGGTTTTCTGAACCCAGAAGACAAGACGTATTTTTGAGACATTGTAACCTAGCATTCAGTTCTTAACCATTGCTGCTATAGAACTAACCCCTAGGTGCTCCCTCTCCCCAGGTTCTCCACCATGAGCTGCTGGCCATTCGCGAGGCCTGCATCAAGCTGGAGAAGGACTACCAGCCGGGGATCACTTTCATCGTGGTGCAGAAGAGGCACCACACGCGGCTCTTCTGCACCGACAAGAATGAACGGGTGAGTTCCCCGTGTTGTCAGGCCACACCACGCATGGTCGTGAGAGTCACAGAGGCGACCCGGCCTTAGGCACCAGAGAAGGGCTCAGTTTGGTGAGAAATCTTAATTGATAAATCCCATAGGTCTGGGACAGGTCCAAGTGAGATGCTACTTATCTAATAAATTGCCCAAGGAGATGGCTCTGGGAAAGACCCAGTTAGTTAGAAAGCACAGCAGGGGATAGCGCAGTCCTGAAGATTGGCAGGGTGGAGTGAACTGGGACCCCAGGTTGCATCCTGACAAGCTGGGGACAGGGTGATGATGCTGAGAGTTTGTTCAGCTGAACAGAGAGGACACAGATGGCAGGTAGGTGCAGAGCGCTGGGTTCCTCTCACGGGTGCTCTGGGAGGGGCAAGGCTTGTGGACAGAGCAGCTCTCCACAGCTGAAAAAGATAGGAGTCCTTGGATTAAAATGGTTTTCCATGTTTCTGAGAGTGTAAATAAAAAGAAAGCCACACCTGGATACATTGTGCTAAAGAGCACAAGGTGGCCGCCTGAGAAAAGAGACCCTGCCCGGAAAGAAGAGAACTTAGGTTTACAACCAGCACCCCGGAGCTGGACAGGGCATCTCTGGTTGATGTCCACTCAGCATCAAGGGCAAGTAACCTAGAGCGCTAGTCCTGGCTGCCAGCCCAGGGCAGGAGCACAGGGAGTGAGGACGGGTAAGTGGAGGGCAAACCAGAGTCCGGTGTTGTAGCTAGAAAGGGGGTGAAGCAAAAAGGTACAACAGCAAGGAGCCCAACTGTACCTCACATTACATAAGGAAATAAAAACAAAGCAAAAACTAACAGAATTTTAGGAGAAATTCACAAGTTCACCATCAATCAAGGAGGGATACTTTACCATACCTATCAGAAGTGGAAAAAGGCAAAAAAACTGAAAATTGGGAAGGTAAAAATGAACAGGCAGATGTAACTGAAAGAATCCTGCCCCCCCAACTGGGTACGGTAGCTTTCACCTGTCGTCACACCTACTTGAGTTAGCTGGGTGTTCTGTAGTCCCAGGAACTTGGGAGGCTGAGGCAGGAGGACCAGTTGAGCCAAAGAGGTTGCTTTAAACTGTGATGCTCTGATGGCGCCACTGAACTCCAGCCTGGGTGACAGAGTTGGTCTTTTACAAGAAAAAAAGAAAAGGTGAGGCTTAGGCGTATTCAGGATCTGGCTTCACCCGTTATCTCCTGTTGTGGCTGAGGAAGGCATTGCTGCTGGGGGTGTAATGGGCATCAGTTCTGCTTCACCACAGGTACTGAAGGCTGCCCTCATCACAGTGGCCATGCCTGTGGAATTCACGAAGCCACCAAAGCTTTGGACACGTGCCAAACCCATCTTGTGTGCTTGCCTCTGCCTTCGGTGAGCCTGTCACATTCCGTCAGTGGAGGGCCTTTGTGCTGGACACCATGTCAACCTAACGAAGGTTGATGACAGTAGCAAACCAAGAGAGTGGGCTTGTGTAAACCTGACAGGCGGGAAATCCTGTAACATGCTTGGTTGCAGCTGCGTAGAAATTAAGGACTGTGGCAAAAAATTTCGGGCCCAGGATGTCATCAAAGAGTACATCAAATGCAAGAAATGAACAGATAAAACTTTGGCTCACAGTTTTAAAAGGGGAGAGAAAGAGGAGAAAAACACCACCTTCAGACAACTGTGTTCACTCACACAGGGGGATTCTGAAAATTGACCTCCTACCAGGAGAAAGGAAGACTAAGATTTCTTTTATAAACCATATTTTTTGACCATTACACAATTAAATGTTAAATCATCAGTAGAAATGAAGTTTAAGAGTTCTTAAAAATTTCAGCCAACTTTTGAGTACTGATGTATTAAACGTGAATAACTGCAAAATACTCAGAACTGAACAAAAACAAGAGAACGTCATATCAAACTGCAGTGCAGTTAAACTAGTATGTCAAAACACAAAAGAGAACGAAAAGAAGCCTAAGGAAGAGCTAGGAAGGATGGAAAGAAGAGTGCTCGGGCCCTAGGAGCTTGGGCAGGCACAAGAAGGCTCCATGGTCAGCAGTGCCCAGCACCACTGCACCCACCACCAGCCGAGAATGGAGTGGGACACAGAGAGTGAAGAAGGGGAAGAGCTTTGAAAGGAGAGAAACCAAGCAAGGCTCAAAGAAAAATAAAGGGACACTTACCTCAGTATTAGGAACAAAAAAGGAACTCTAACTACAGAAAATTTACTTGCTGTTTAAATCATAAGGTGCTATTGTTAATAATTTTATGCCGATAAACTTGGAAACTTATATATGAATTTTTTGTCAAATTACATAAATATCAAAATAACCAAAACCTGCTCAAGAGAATAATCCAGCAGGCATTCTTAGAAGATTCCTACCCCAGAAGGTATCAGACACAGTTTTCTAGGCAAGTTTTGCCAAACCTTCAAGAATAGAAAATCTTGGGGTGGTGCCTATGGCTCAAAGGAGTAGGGTGGCTCCATATGCCAGAGGTGGTGGGTTCAAACCCAGCCCCGGCCATAAAAGAATAGAAAATCTTAAAATGTGGCAGAGAATCATCTAGAGGCTGGAGGGCATGAGGGCGATTTACTAAGTTTATTATGTGAGGGTGGTCTAGAGACCTTTACAGGCAAATCTCACCAAATCTTCAAGGAACAATCTCATATGAAGTATTTCAGAGAAGAGAGGGGGAGAAATTGCTAGTTCGCATTATGAGGTCAGCCTGGTGGGACCAAGCATTGGCAAGTGGGCCCTATGCTGGAATCAGGGTTACAGACTGGCACCTGACCTGAGGACTTGCTGCGTCCTGTAGTGCCTACAGGTGGCTAACAGGAGGGTCTGCAGTATGGGCACATGCAGGGCACTTAGCCTGGTCCTTGGTGAACAGACATGAAAAAAAGTTTCGTGTGCTGTCAAGGGGAACACTGGCGGATGACCAACTTGGAATGTAGTTTAACTGCTAGGAATCTATCCTGAGACACTAAGTGCCTGGGTTCAAGGAGATGTATAAGAATTTATAGTATGTGGCTGAACACCTGTAGTCCCAGCAACTCAGGAGGGAGGCTGAGGCAGGAGGATCACTTGAGCCCAGGAATTCAAGACCATCCTGGGCAACATATTGAGACCCTGTCTTAAAAATAAAGTAAATTTGAAGTTTTAATTAAATTGGCTGAGCAAGGTGGCTCATGCCTATAATCCTAGCACTCTGGGAGACCAAAGCAAGAGGATTACCTGAGCTCAGTAGTTTGAGACCAGCCTGAGCCCCAGAGTAAGACTCTGTCTCTGCTAAAAATAGAAAAACTAGTTGGGTATTGTGGTGGGCACCTGTGGAGGCTGAGATAAGAGGATTGCTCGAGCCCACAAGTTTGAGGTCTCTGTAGGCTGTGACACCATGCCCCTCTACCCAGGGCAACAGGGTGAGACTCTCCAAAAACCAAAAAAAAATTAAACAAAATGAAAATCTGTTCACTGACAGAAGAAAATCTTGTGATGTGTTTGTACATTGGCATTTTATGCAGCAATGGAAACTAGTAACTATCAAATGGGTGCGTCTCACAAGTGTAACATGGAGCGGAGAAGGCAAGTGCAGTGCATGTGTGGGTCACAGTCTGCAGGGCGGGAGGTGCTGCTGGCGGCCCTCGACTGAGTAGCAGGAATGGAGAAGTGTGTGGGGAGAGTGAAGTCTGTGTCTGCACTGGCCCCAGGGGCAGGGAGCAGAAGGACAGAGTCTAGAAGACAAGAGGGACCACTATTTCCAAATATTTTCTCTCTTTAAAAACTGAAACTTTGGCTCGGCGCCTGTGGCTCAATCGGCTAAGGCGCCAGCCACGTACACCTAAGGTGGCGGGTTTGAATCCCCAGCCCGGGCCCGCCAAACAACAATGATGGCTGCAACCAAAAAATGGCTGGGCGTTGTGGCGGGCGCCTG
>CAUYQV010160224.1:0-55216 GCA_963574575.1 Galagoides demidoff | reverse complement strand
TCTGTTGTATTTATCCATATTTTTCTTACCATTTTCTTTCTTTATTACATTTGTTCCAAGATTCCTTCTTTCATCATTTTCTTTCAGTTTAGAGAACTTCCTTTAGCTATTCTTTTAGGGTATATATGCTGCTGACAAATTCTTACTTTTCCTTCATCCAAGAAAACCATGATTAGAAAATCATTCCCAAAAGCTAGATATAGAATTCTTGATCGACAGTTCTTTTCTTTCAGCACATGAAAAATCTCGTGTGTTCTTTCCTTATGCTTTTCATGGTTTCTGATGAAAAATTTTCTGTCATGTGTATTGTTTCCCCCCAGGTCAGGTGTCATTTCTCTTGCTTCAAGATTTTTTATTTATTAATTTTCAAAAGTTGGACTATGATGTGGTTTTCCAGTGGATTTCCTTGGGTTTAACTTATTTGGGGTTTGCAGTTTCTTGATTCTGTAGATTTCTTATCTCTTTGAGTACTTGTTCAGCCCCACCCTCTTTCCCTCTTTGTGACTCTGATGATACAAATGTTAGATCTTTTGTTATAGTTCCTTATGTCCCTAATGCTTGTTCATTTTTTTGTCAATATCTTGTTGTTCAGATTGGATAATTAGTATTGTCCTACCTTCTAATTGATTGGTTCTTTCCTCTCCCTTCCATTCTGCTGTTGAACCTATCTGTTCAGTGGGTTTTTCATTGAAAGTTCTGAATTTTTCAGTTTTAGAAGTTCCATTTAGTTCTTGTTTACATCGTCTATTTCTTTACTGAGACTTTCTATTTCTTTGCCCAAACAAGTGTATTCAAGTGTATTCTTTGTTTCAAGTGTATTCATAATTGCTCACTGAAGTGTTTTTGTGATGGCTACTTTAAAATCTCTGTCACATAATTCAAACATCTCTGTCATTTTTGGTTTTGACATTCATTGATTCTTTTTTATTTTATATGAAGCTAGTTTTCCTGGTTCTTAGTGTGGCAAGTGATTTTTTGATGGCAGAATGTACATTTTGATTATGATGTCATAAGATTCTAGATCTTTATGAAACTTTGTTTAGCTGGTTTCCTCTGATACTACTCTGTCAGAAGATGGAGAACACTACACTATTGCCAGGTGGGTATAGACATCTAGATTCCTCAATTGACCTCTCCTGATACCTAAAGTAGATGGTTTTTCCTCTTTAATGGGAAAGGGTGGGAGTCCTGCTTCCCCACCAGGCCTCCAGGGATACCTCTCTGCCTGAGAGAGGTTGGAGCACCTTATTACTGTTTCCCACATGGTTTTCATTGACAACCTGATAGGGTGATGGGCTTCTAGCCACTGGGCAGTGGTGAAAATCCTCACTCTCCTCTATAATTCCTCTGATGTCATCCCTATAGAGGGGAGGAAGGAGTTTCATTACAGCCTTGTAATGTTGGAAGACTAGGCTCTTCAGTATGTCTTTGGTGATGTGGACAGGGTTGTAACCACATATTTTTCTGTGCTTTTTAGCTGAAGTAGAGTGGTTATTGTATAAATGTTTTCTGTCCTAATATTTTACCCCTTTTCTGGCCATTTGGATATAGAGAGAAGGCTCTCCTCCTCCTCTTTCTTCTCCTCTTCTCTTTTCCCCTTCTCTATTCCCTTCTTCTTCTTCTTTTGCTTCTTCTTCTTCTTCCTTCTTCTTTCTTCCTCCTTCCTCCTCCTTCCTCTTCCTTCTTCCTTCTTCTTCTTCTTCCTTCTCCTCCGTCTGTACTCACTGTCATTTCTAATTTTTCTGGTGCTCATTGTCATTTTTAGGCTACCAGCTTCTTCAGCTTCATTTTGTACCAAGTGTATTCATAAAATATGAGGTAAAAGGAATGTCTAGCCAACTTAGCACTGTGGTAGTCTTTGGGTTCTGAAGTCCCTAAACCTATCTGCCTCTTCCTGCAACCTTTAAGAACCATTATATCTTTGTTTTATATACAGGGTCTATGGTTGTTAGCTGTACTTTGTAGGAAGGAGAGGGGAAAAACACAGCTACTTCACATTTCAGTGGAAGTTTGACTTACTTTTTGCCTTGCTGAATTTTTGTTATTATTGTTCAATTACATCTCAAAACTTGAATCTTGAAACAAATCCTTGTTCTAACTCAGGAGATATTTTGGACTGTCTTTATATGTCATTTTACTGCATTGGCAATAATATTATTTAAAGTTATCTTTATAGGCAACATTTCCTTAGTTTGTAAGAGAGAGTGCAAAGTCTAAAAAATATGTACAACAGAGACAAGAGTCTGTTGTACCATTAAGAATTTACTTATTTAGGGTGGCACCTGTGGCTCAAGGAGTAGGGCACCGGTCCCATATGCCAGAGGTGGTGGGTTCAAACCTAGCCCTGGCCAAAAACTGCGAAAAAAAAAAGAATTTACTTATTTAAAAACATGTCTAAGAAAAGGGTTATAAAAGTGGAGGGATATGTAGATGACATACATTTCTCAGAGAGAAATTTTTTGAAGTCAGAATGGGGTACTAATGTTACAGTTAATTTAGTTATGTAATTATATATAAGGCTTAAGTAGTGATTAAATGTATATTTTATTGCAGCACCAGTTATCCAGCAAGCATGTAACATGCACCAAAATCCTTTAGAGACATAAAATATTGGCACAAGTTATTGTCCTGCATGTTTTGAAATAGTAAATATAGATCAAATCAAATCAAAAGCTAGCTACTTAGAAGAAACTAAGACTTGAATCAGATTCTCTGATCCTGGAGCTACTGTTTTCATTAGATGGTACAGTGAGGACAGACTCAGACCTGGAACCTGTCCTCCAAGAGTTTACTGGAGTAGATGGGAAAGGCAGAAATAATTATAATGATTGGTACAAAGTGACTTTTTCCTTGAAAGAGTTTCTTAGATAAAGTTCTATAAATTTAATTTTTTAAGTATTGAAAAATGTATTTCAATTAATTTGTACTATTAATGCACATGGAAAAGGAAATAAGTCAGAAATTTTATTGTTTCCAGACTCTTCTAGAGAAAAACATCCCCCAATTTATTAATATTTATTATGAAGAGTTATATTTCTAGGATAAAAATATGGATAATTATGCCTAGTTTAGAGTATTTCATAATTTACTTAACCTAAGATAAGTTTATGTAAATAAATAGAAATGAAAAATGTACTCACATAAATTATATGTGCAATTTTAAGACTAGATTCAGTGGGTAGGAGTTTCCAAGGGTTAGATGACACCTCAGAATAAAGAGATTATATAATAAAGCAGTTAAGATATGAGATGGCCCATCTCAGTGTCCATGGAATTGCCTCTTGTGGAAGGGATCAAAAAAGACTAGTTGACCTCTTGGAAAGGAATATAGTTTAGAGGGAAATTAATCATTGTGTTGGTGATAAAACCTAATTGATCTGTGAAATTCCCCTTGAACTTTGAGATTTTATGATTTCAGTGATTTTAAATCCTGCCTAAACTTTGGGATACAGGTGTAGTTTAAATATTTTATTTTCCTCATTTTCTACAAAAGAAATCCTTTATATACCAATTTTTAGAGCAGTTAAGTGTGATGTCTAATACTGTATCATTGTAAAGTAACAGCCTTGTTATCTTTTTTGCATTTTTTTCAAACTTAATCTTATTATTATTTTTTTAAGACAGAGTCTCACTATGTCGCCCTCAGTAGAGTGCTGTGGCATCACAGCTCACAGCAACTCTTGGTCATAAGAGATTCTCTTGCCTCACCCTCCCAAGTAGCTAGGACTGCAGGTGCCTGTCACAATGCCTGGCTATTTTTCTGTTGTTGTTGTCATTGTCGTTTAGTAGGCCTGGGCTGGGTTCGAACCCACCAGCCCCAGTATATGTTGCCGGTGCCCTAACCACTGAGCCATGGGTGCTGAGCCTGTTTTTTTTTTGATTGTTTGCTTTTCTCACAGATATTTTTATGCAAATACAAACATGTATCTTTTCTTTTAAATACAAATGGCAGTATATGATACATAGTTATCTAGGCCTACTTTTTAAATTAAAAAAAAGCCTTAATTTATGTTAGCTCTTTTTCTATCGGGACATAAGCTTCTACCTTATTTTATTTCTCACATAATTAAAAAAATTGAGATATAATTCACATATAAAATTGAATGTTTTTGAGTAAACATATCAGTGGATTTTAAAAGTTTACAAGTCCACAAAGTTGTGCAACTATTACAACTATTCAGTTATAGAACATCTTCATCAAAAGACCTGTAAAACACTGATGAAAGAAATTGAAGATGACCTCCCCAAATGGAAAGATATTAAATATTTGTGGATTGGAAGAATTAATACTGTTAAAATGTCCAAACTATCTAAAGTAATCAATAGATTCAATGCACTACCTATGAAAATATCAATGAAATTTTTTATAGAAATAGAAAACAAATCCTAAAATTTACATGGAATCACAAAAGACCCAGAATAGACAAAGCCATACTGGATAAAAAGAACAAAACTAGGAGAATCACATTACCTGAGTTTAAATTACACTATAAAGCTATAGTAACCAAAGCAACATGGTACTGGAATAAAAACTGACCCATAGATCAATAGAACTAAATAGACTTGCAGCTATAAGAAAGGCACCGAGAATGTGCCTTCAACCTACAAAAAGAGTAAACTATAAAACAACCCCTGGCAGGTGTTTTAGGAAATATTAAAAAAGAAGGCCTTGTTATTATAGGATATGATAGTTTCATGCATGTTATTGACCCTGAAGACCTTCCAGTAGGACAAGGTGCGGAGATAAAAGACAGTGATATTGTTCCAAAGTGCTAGGATTATAGGAAAAACAACAACAAACCAAAAAACCAACCAACCAACGAACCAAATAAACAAAAAAACGAAGACAGGGATATTAATGATCCTGACCCTGTGTAGGCCTAGGCTAATGTGTATGTTTGTGTCTTATTTTTTAACAAAAATATTGAAAAGTAAAAATCATTTTAAGATAGAACAAAGATTATATAATAGGATATAAAGGGAGAAATCGTTTTGTATAGCTCCACAATGTGTTTGTGTTTTAAGCTAAGTGTTATTACAGAAGAATCAAAAGTTAAAAAAGTTTAGTCTAGGCCAAGATAGCTGACTAGAGGCAGTTTTCATAAGAAGCTCCTGTCCAGAAGGAAGAAAAGTAGACTGAAGTGGACTTGGAGTAGTTGAAATTGGGCGGGGGGGGGGGGAGGAGTATAGATCACAAGGAGAGGAAATCAAAGTGCTCAGCAACCCCACTGAGACAAACTGAGGAGGAGAAAGAGGAAGGAAGAGAACAGAGGACAGTTACAGAGCGCAGAGCAGAAAAGAAGGTTAAGGGACTCTCCCCCAAGCTGGGAGGCTCTCACCCAATGGGAGAGGACCATGAAGGACAAATAGACTCAGTTTTCCTGCACCTAGGAATATCTTCCTCTTGGTCCCCATCCTGCCTGGTAGAATAGACAGCAATTTTGGCTCCAGCTGCCTTGCAGTCACAGCCCACCTTGTCATCCTTCTTGGTTGCCTGACAGAAGCCTGCTTCCCAGTGCATGGGTGAATCAGATTGCTAGCCCAGCTCAGATAGCCTGGAGGGGCTGTCTCACACGCAGGCACAAGAAAGGTGAAGGAGCTTTGGTCCCTATCCAGCCCCCATAGCAAATGAGGAAGTAAGGATTACAGAGTCCACTTGCTCTGTCACCAGCAACCAGCAGGATCCTTACTAAGCCATGAGAGGAAACGGAGACAGGCCCTGTTCCCTCAACGTGTCTGGTAGGAACTCTGAGGAACCTCTGCATCGTGTGGCCTAGTCAGTTGAGTGTGGCCATCCCTCCACCCTACTGTGGGAAGAATTTGTGGCTCAACTACGCTAATTTTGGCAAGGCTTGGTTTTCCCTGAGTCCCCTCTTGACACTAGCGGGGAACTTTCCCTATCCTCTGGAGTGACCTGTCCAGCATCTGTGCCCAGCAGGTGCCTCCTGCTAACTTGAAGAGTCCTAAAAACATGAAAACTCTATTTCAAGACATCATGGTGGAGAATTTCCCAAGCATTGCTGGAGAATCAGAAATCCAGATGCTGGATAGTTTCAGAACCCCAGCAAGATTCAAGTGTAACAAAGAATCTCTTAAGACACATTGTAATTAGCTTCCCAAAGTCAAAATGAAAGACAATATTCTGCAAGCAGCCAGGCATAAGCAACTTCTTACCTATAAGGGGGAAAATATCAGGGTGATAGCAGATGTTTCAGCTGAAGCTTTTTAAGCCAGAAAAGGATGGTCACCTGCTTTCAACATTCTCTCTCTCTCTCTTTTGAGACAGAGTTTCAGTTTTTCACTCATGGTAGAGTACTGTGGTGTCACAGCTCATAGCAATTTCAAACTCAATTTCAAACTCTTAGGCTTAAGTGATTCTCTTGCCTCAGCCTCCCAAGTAGCTGGGACTATAGGCACCTGCCACAACACCTGGCTAGATTTTTAGAGACAAGGTCTCACTCTGGCTCAGGCTGGTCTGGAACTCATGAGCTCAGGCAATCCACTGGCTCAGCCTCCCAGAGTGCTAGGATTACAGGCGTGAGCCACCACGCCTGGCTAAACAAAACAATTTTCAGCCCAGAATTCTTTATCCTGCTAAGGTTTATACTGGATGGAGAAATCAAATATTTTATTGATATGCAAACAATGAGAAAATTCTCCAAAACAAGAATACTCTGCAAGAAGTACCCAGACCCATTCTTCACACTGACAAACATAATGGACCACCATCAAACTCAAGACACCTTGAAACTAAAAGAAAAAGCCTAGCTTCCATAATGGTGCAAGTGATAAAACTAAGCAATGAACCTCTACAAAATAAGACAAACAGAACTCTAGAATTCCACCATACTTATCAGTCCTCTCAGTAAATGTGAATGGCATGAATGCCCCACTGAAGAGGCACAGGCTGACTGACTAGATAAAAAAGGCACAAGAAAAGAATATTCTGTCTTAGGAATTACACCTGATCTTCCTGGACATAACAAGACTCAGGGTGAAGGTTGGAGAACAATTTTTTATTCAAACGGAAATCAGAAGAAAAAAAAGGTGGCAATCTTATTTGCAGATACAATTGGATTTAAACCAACAAAAATAAAGAAAGACAAATATGGATACTGTATACTGGTCAAGAGAATAATACAGAAAGAAGACATTTCAATCCTAAACATCTATGCAGCCAACTTAAATGCTCTCAAATATATAAAACAAACCTCAACTGATATGAACCATATGATATCCTGCAACATCAAAATAACTGTGGATTTCAACACCCTTCTAACAGAACTGAACAGATTCTCTAAGCAGAAATTAAATATGCAGTGGACTTAAACAAGACTCAACAAATAAACTTAACAGACATTCACAGAACACTTCACTGCAATAATATTGAGTATACTTTATTTTCTAGCCCATGGATCATATTCTAAAATTGATCATATCTTGGGTCACACATCAAATCTAAAAAATTTTAAAAGAATAGAAATTATATCTTACATCTTTTCAGACCACCATTGTTGCGACCCTTCGGGCCCCCATGGCCCTGGTCTCCATCACCGCAGGAAGGAATCAGGCATTATGCGGATTAGTAGTGCACGCTTGAGGCGGGCTAGCCCTTCTTTGCAGGGTAGCCCCAAGCAACCTCCACACTAGCCTTTTATTGAGACAGAACAATACAGGTGAGGGGAGTAATTAACAATGACTACATGCTGAGGGCTCGGGCTCTTTCTCTATAAGGAGCTCTTGCAGGCAAATTGCCTTAGAATCCAACCCCCAGAAGTAAATCATCTTGCTCAGAGGTCCATTTGGCTCTTGGTGTCTTCGACATGCCATGGAATAAAAGTAGAACTCAACTTCAGCAAAAATTGTCATTCCCACACAAAGTCACAGGAATGATAGCTAGGAAAGGGGGAGATAAAGAAGGAAATCATTATATTTCTTGAACAAAATGACAATCAAGCCACAAGATGTCAAAACCTGTGGGATACTGCAAAGGCTGTCCTAAGAGGGAAATTTATTGCAATAAATGTCCACATCCAGAAAAAAGAAAGAGCACATGTCAACAGCCCATTGAGCCATTGTAATAGACTGGAAAAGGAAGAGCAATCCAATCCCAAATCTAGCAAAAGAAAAGAAGTAACCAAAATTAGAGCAGAATTAAATGAATTTGAAAACATAAGAACCATGTGGAAGATCAGTGAAACAGAAAGTTGGTTCTTTCAAATGATTAATAAAATTGATAAACCCTTGCTCATACTGACAAGAAACATAAAAGATCTCAATCAGAAATGAAAATGTGGAAATAATAACAGATACCACAGAGATACACAAGATCATCACTGATAACTACCAAAAACTTTATGCCCATATATTTGAAAATGTGGAATAAATGGATCAATACATGGAATCATGCCACCTCCTAAACTAAACCACAAATAGAAAGTTTAAATAGACAAATATCAAGCACCAAAATTGTAACAACAATATAAAATTGTCCAAAAAAGAAAGTACTGGCCTAGAGAATTCTATCAACCAGTATTCTATCAATCCTTCAAAGAGGAGCTTATACCCATATTACAGAAAGGAAGGAACACTCCTCAGTATGTTGTACATAGCAAATATCACCTTGATACCAAAATTAGGAAAGGACCTAACAAAAAAGAAAAACTATAGACCAATGTTATTAATATCAACACAAAAATATTTAATAAAATCCTATCAAATGGAGTACAGCTTCACATTAAAAATATGTACATCATGATCAGCTGTGCTTTATCCTAGGGATGAGAGGTTGGTTTAGTATATGTAAATCAATAAATTTAATTCACCATATAAATAGAAGCAAAAGCAAAGACCATATGATCTTCTCAATACATGCAGATAAGGCTTCGACAAAATTCAGCATCATTTTCTGACTTAAGAAAATAGGCATAGATGGGACATAAATTAAACTGATAGAGGCCATCTACAACAAACCTATAGCTAATATAAT
This sequence comes from Galagoides demidoff, assembly GCA_963574575.1. Taxonomy (NCBI): domain Eukaryota; kingdom Metazoa; phylum Chordata; class Mammalia; order Primates; family Galagidae; genus Galagoides; species Galagoides demidoff. Next base: position 46,227 of record CAUYQV010160224.1, on the reverse strand, counting down.
ATTGAATAGAGTAGAACTGAAAGCATTTCCACTTAGAATTGGGAACAGACAAGGATGTCCACTATTGCCACTTCTATTCAACATACTGCTGGAAGTTCTAGCCAATGCGATTATTCAAGAGTAGGATATCATGGATATTTTAATTGGAATAGGAGAGGTCAAATTCTCACTCTTTGCTGATGATATAATCTTATTCTTAGAAAACCTTAAGGACTCAATCACAAAGCTCCTGGCATGGATCATGAAATACAGTAATGTTTTGGGATATAAAATTAATGTCTACAGATCAGTAGGTTCATATATGACAATAACAGTCAAGCTGAGAATCAAGTCAAAGACACAATACCCTTCATAGTAGCTTAAAATAAAACCCAAAATGAGGTACCTGGGAGTATACCTAATGAAGGACCTGAAGGATCTTTGGAAAGAGAACTATGAAATCCTGAAAAAAGAAATAACAAAGACATTCACAAATGGAAGAACATACCATGCTCATGGCTTGGAATAATCAACATTGTTAAAATGTCCATACTACTGAACGTGATTTACAGATTTAATGAAATCCCCATCAAAGCACCAATATCATACTTTGAAGAATTTGGAAAAATAGTACTTCATTTTATATGGAACCAGGAAAAAACCCAAATAGCCAATGCAACTCTAAGAAATAAAAACAAATTTGTTGGCATCACATTACCAAACTTCAGGTTTTACTATAAGTTTATAGTGATTAAAACAGCATAGTACTGGCACAAAAATGGAGATACATATCTAGGGAATAGAGCAGATAATGTAGGTATGAAACCAGCCATATTACAGTGGGGAAGACGGTCCCTATTTAATAAAGGGTGCTGGGAGAACTGGTTAGCCATATGTAGAAGACTGAAACTGGACTCACGCTCTCACTACTTACAAAAATTTACTCTTGCTGGGTAAAAGTTTTAAATTTAAAATACAAAACAATAAAAATTCTAGAAGAAAGTGTGAGTAAAACTATTGACAATATCATCCTGGGAAAAGATTTTAAAAAGAAGACCCCTAAGACAATTGTAGCCACATCAAAAGTAAATAAATGGGAGGTGATCAAGCTAACAAACTTCTGAATGGCTAAGGGTATAACAACTAAAGCTAAGAGACAGCATTCAGAATGGGAGAAGATATTTACATGATATGAATCTGAGAAAGGACTGATAACAAGAATCTACAAAGAACTCAAATTATTCAATAAGAAAAGAGCAAACAATCCCATCTATCACCAGGCAAAAGACATGAACAGAACCTTCTCTGAAGAAGACAGATGCCTGGCCAACAAAGATATGAAAAAAATATTCATTGTTGCTAATCATTAGAGAAATGCAAATCAAAAACATGCTGGGGTATCCTCTAACCACAGTGACAATAACCCACATCATAAAATTCTGAAGCTGCAGATGCTGGTGTGGATGTGGAGGGAAGGGAACCCTTTTACACTTCTGGTGGGATTGCAAACTAATACAACCTCTATGGAAAGAAGTAAGGAGAATTCTCAAAGAACTAAAAGTAGGCCTTCCATTTGATCCTGCGATTCCACTACTAGTTACCCAGAAGGAAAAAAAAATCATTTTACCACAAGGACATTTGAACTAGAATGTTTATCACACCTCTGTTCACAATTGCCAAGTTACAGAATCAACCCAAGTGCTCATCTACCCATAAATGGATTCATAAACTGTGGCATATGTGTATCATGGAGTATTATTCATCCATAAAAGGATAGAGACTTTACATCTTTTATATTTACCTGATAGAGTTAGAGAACATTCTCTTCAGTAAAGTGTCACAAGAATGGAAAAGCAAGTATCCAGCGAACTCAAAACTAATATGAAACCAATACATCAACAACTACATACCCACATGTGAGAAAAACACAATTAACTCCAAGGGGAGCACAAGTGGGGAGGAGGGGGATTGTTAATCTCTCACCTAATGGGCACAGTGTCACAGTATATAGCACACCCCATGGGTGAATGGCTCCACTACAACTCGCACTGTACTTATGAAATGCAAACAATGTGACCTAGTAATTTGTACCCTTATATTAATCTGACATAATAAAAAGGATTTTATGCAGAGGAAAAACGCTAAAAACATTTATAAAGTAAAAAGTTATAGTGAGCTAAGATTAATACCGAAGAAGAAGAATTCTAAAATAAACTTGATGTAATCTAAATTCACCATGTTTATAAAGTCTATAATAGTGTACATCATGTTCTAGGCTTTGATATTGACTCACCAGTCACTCACTCACTCAGAGCAACTTCCAACTCTTCAAGCATTCTTCATGGTAAGTGCCCCATACGTGTTTGCCAATTTTTAGCTTTTGTCCTGTATTTTTTTAGTTTACTTTTTTATGTTCACGTATGTTTAGATACAGAAAAACTGATCAATAAAGTTAGACATGTGGACTGTAGGTCCAGCTTCACTTAATCATTTTTACTCCTTTCAGTCATGACTACCCTTACCTTTTCCTTGCTGATAGTTTTCAGGCCTGCCTGCAAAGCTGGGAGGTAACTAAAGAGATGTTTTTTAGCTGCCACTTCCTACCCACAACATACTTTTTAGACAAGGTAAATGAGGTCCTCACAGGTAATTAACTTTTCCAGAATTATCTCCCCCTTGTTTTGTTTCTCAGAGTGGAGATTAGAAACAATGTCTCCCCCTTTGTTACTTTTTTACCCTCATTTTCCTTATTTTTCCATTTAGTTTCTCATTATAATCAGAAACCTTGCTATCTGCTGACTATTAGAATGTTCTACCTATGTAAACTGTTACGAAATTGTTCATTTTTCCTCAGAAGTCTCCTTGGTGTGGAGGGACACTATGACCTCAGGTGAAATGTGGGTGCTACCTTGTTTTTGAAGTAAAATTCTTAACCATAAATCTGTTAGCCCTTCTAAGTTGAGAAAAAACTGGTTCTTGAAGGGTCCAGAATCTCTTCAAATGCATATTTATGAGTCTGATCTGGCAGGCAGCAGACATTCATATGTATTTCACGTAGTGTAATGAACCTATTGGCCTCATCTTTTTACTGTGGAGTTTCCACCTGCAATTTTCTTAGTAAATTGCTTTTTCTTTGCTTATCATGCAAACTACCAGTACATTTTTCATGGATGTTTCAACCTTTTTGATCATACCACTGCTTTGTGTATAAGCTGGTTGGGGCCAGATGGACTAACAATTATGATAAACACCACATATTCTTCAAAGAGGTCATTGAATTTATGACTTTGGCAAACAAACATTTTCCACTGGTGATTTTGTAAGACCTTATTGTTACATTGTAAACTCCATATAAAAATATTTGTGGCCACAAATTTTATCTACATTTAAAGTGATTTTTTAACTTACTCTCCTCCTTCCAACTCCTTCAACACACACATTTGATAAGATATTCTTATGTTTGTGAGACTTGCTCTCTTTTTTTTCCTTTCTGCTCTCCTGCCACACCATATATACATTTAATTACCCCCCTCTATTCCTCTCTAAGCATCTTCTCTTTTAGAGAGTCACTGCATGTAGTGAGAACTACTGATGGAATGCACTATATATATGAACAATATGGGGGAAGATAATACACTGAGAACTAATGGTCCAGTCCCTTTATATTAGAAAATTGTTTAGATGGTCTAAGACACTGATTCTCAACCTGTGGTTCACAACCCCTTTGTAACAATGAAAATACATCGTGGCATTAGGAAGATTGAGAACCACTGGTCTAAGAGAATTTTTGAATCGATATCTCAGATCCTTGCTCTTTTCCCAAGCACATTGTATACCTGTATAAAAATATCACTTGTACCATATAAACATGCAACTCCTAGGTAGCCATAATAAGTAAAAATAAAAATTAAAAGTAATTCAGACTTGAGATCTGACAACAGGACTACTAACTCAGCACCTCTGGGACTGGGGTCTACCACTGTCTGTTCTAAGATACTAATTAGGTTGCTCTTTGAGCTCTTGGGTTTCAGAACAATGATGTAACTAATGTTGGGTACAAGTATAAGATGCGAGAGTGGAAGGCACAACCCCTGTCTTCATGAGTCCATTGAATCATTTGGTGTCTTTATAAAATTAGACATACTTAAATATAATTACAACTCTTACTAAAAGGAGTTGACATTTCTTATGATTCAATGCAAAGTGTTGAAATGGTTTTTATATATTTGTAAATGGCTCTAGATTTCTTCTATGACCTTTTGGCATTTAGAGGAAATCCATGTAAACATAAAAGAGGAAAAGTCTCCATCCTTTTTATGGTTGCATAATATTCCACAGTATACATGTACCACAATTTGTAAACCCATTCATGGGTCAATGATGGAGCTGGAACATGTTCTTCTTAGTAAAGTGTTTTGAGAATGGAAGAAAAAGTATCCAATATACTCAGTACTATGATGAGACCAATATATAATCACCCACACTTTCATACCAATGATAAAACACAATTATAACCCAGAATGAAGGATGGAAGAGGAAGGTGAGGGGAGGGGAGGGGGGGAGACTGGGTAGAGGGAGGGTAATTGGTGGGACTTCACCTATGGTGCATATTGCAAGGTTACATGTCAAATCTATCAAGAGTAGAGTATAAATACAACAATTAAGTAAGTTAGGTGAAGGCTATGTTAACCAGTTTGATGTAAACACTCCAAATTGTATATAAAATCAGCACATTGTACCCCATAAATGCATTAATGTACACAGTTGTGATTTAATAATAAAAAAAGGAAATCCAAAACTATTTCAGGTTGAACCATATTATACCAATTTCTCTGGGCTTTGGGATTCTTCTAATTATGCATTAGGCATGTTACATCTTAAAATACCTTTGCCAGTTATACTGATCATTTGTATCTATAATAGAGCAATTAAAAAAAGTATTTTTTGCTTCCTTGTATCCGTGTATGATGTTACTTGACTGACAGATCAGTCTAATCAAATACTGACAGCAGTATAGTTCAAAGCAATATTTAAAATAAAGAGTACACTGATGGGCAAACAAACAAGCAAAGAAACTGTGTTGTCTTGTATTATAGAGTTATGATTTATTTATAGATTTTGGATGCAAATCCTTCCTCCAGTATGTTGTTTGCAAATATTTTTTTCCAATTTTGTCATTTATCTTTTCATTCTGCTGATAGTTTTTCTCAGAACAAAATATTTTAATTTTTATAAAGATCAATTTATTGTTTCTCTTTCATAGATCTGTGTATTGTGGCATAGCTGCAAGATCCTTGCCTAACCTAAGATCCAAAATATTTTTCTTTGGTCTTTTCTTTCAGACGTTTTATGTTTTGTGTTTTATATTTAGATTTGTGATCTGTTTGAGTTAACTTAATGATTCCTTTGCTAGAAATACTTCCATTTGTTTAACTCATAGAATAAATATGTTATGGAAATGTGTTACTGGGAGCTTATGCTTTCCATTGTTATTTTAGAAACATGGCTTTGCCAGTGACATTTAAGCTTTTTATAAAAAATTCAATAGATTTAGGGGGTACAAATGTTTTTTTTTTGATACATGGATGAAGTGAATCAGGAATTTTAATGTCACTGTCACCCAAATAATATACATTGTACCCAAAGGCTCCCTGTACCTCTCTACATGATCATGGGTACTCACAGGTTAGGTTGGCTTCCACTTATAAGTGAGTACATTAAGCATTTGTTTTTCTATTACTGAGATACTTTCATCCAACTTGCTGAAAAAGACATTATTTCATTTCTTTTTATGGGTCAGCAGTATTCCATGATATATATGTTCCACATTTTCTTTATCCATTTATCAGGTGATGGGCACTTAGGTTGATTCAGCATCTTTGGCAATTGTGAATTGTGCTGTGATAAAAATTTTTGTAAAAAAAATTTTTTTTTTTGGATATAATGACTTCTTTTCCTTTATGTAGAAGTGGGATTGTTGAATCAAATGGTATGTATACTTTTAGTTGTTTGAGATATTATCATACTACTTTCCATAGAGGTAGTACCAGTTTGCACTTCCACCGACAGTGGATAGATAAGTGGTCATTTTTCACCACTTTCACCAACATCTATTGCTTTTTGACTTTTAATTTTGATTTTATTATTTTAGTTTTTTTTTCCAGTTTTTGGCCAGGACTGGGTTTGAACCCACCACCTCTGGTATATGGGGTTGGCACCCCACTCCTTTGAGCCACAGGTGCCACCCTATTTTAGGTTTTTGATACAGGTTCTCACTCTATTGCCCATGCTAACATGAGGTGGTGTAATTTACTGAAACCTAAAACTCCTGGGCTCACACCATTGTCCTGCCTCAGCCTCCTGAGTAACTGGTACTAGAGATGTGTACCACTATGCCTGGCTAATTTCTTTTTTTAATTTTAGTAGAGACAGTGTCTCTCTGTGTTGCTTAGGCTGGTTTTGAGTTCTTGGGTTGAAGCCATCCTCCTGCTTCAGCATACCAAAAGGCTGGAATCATAGGCACAAACCATCACACCAGGCCTTCCTTTTCATTTCTGATTGAACTTATTTGAGTCCTCTCTCTTTTTTTTCTTGGTGAATCTAGCCAGTTATCTGTTCATTCTGTTTATCCTTTGAAAGAACTAACTCTTGTTTTTACTGATTTTTTGTATTTTTTTGGATTCAATTTCAATTCTTCTTTTTAAAATTTCAGATTAATATGAAGATGCAAATGATTAGGTGACAGTGTTTGTGTTTGTTAGGTAAGGTCCATGTTGTAGTTGTGTACCGTATTCAGGAGGTGTGCCAAATACCCTTACATTGTGTCCATTAGGTGGAAGCATACCAATCCTCCTCTCTCTTCTCCTCTCCCCATTCTCTCCTCTTCCCTATCCCCAACATTAATTAAATTTAGTTTTTCTCTTGTGTGGCATGTTTTTGTTCATCTTCTGGTTTCATATTAGTATTGAGTACATTGGATACATGCTTTTCCATTCTTATGATATTTTACTAACTCTTTAGAGAACATTCTCTTTACTAATGGTATCCAGGTAGATACAAAAGATGTAAAGTCTCCATTTTTTATGGCTGAATAGTAATCCATGATATACATATACTGCAGTTTATTAATCCATTCCTGGGTTTATGGGCATTTAGTTTGTTTCCACATCTTGGCGACTATAAACTGAGCTGTAATAAACAATCTAGTGCAAATCTCCTTATGGAAAAATAATTTTTTGTTCTTCTGTGTAGATGGCTATTAATGGGATTGTGGATCAAATGGAAGGCATATTTTGAGTTCTTTGAAGATTCTCCCAAACTTTTTTCAAAAGTTTATATTACTTTGCAATTTCACCAACATTGTAAAAGTGTTCCCTTCTCTCCACATCGATGCCGGAGTTTGAGCTTTAAAACTGTGATGTGGGCTGTTCTTTCTGGGGTTAGGTAATATCTCAGAGTTGTTTTGATTTGCATTTCTTTGGTGATTAGGGACAATGACCATTATTTCATATGTTTGTTAGGAATTCATCTGTCTTCTTCAGAGAAGGTTCTGTTCATGTCTCTTGCCCAGTGATAGATGGGATTCTTTGCACTTTTCTTATTGATTAATTTGAGTTCTCTATAGATTCTACTTATCAGCCCTTTGTCAAATTCATAAAATGTAAATATCTTTTCCCATTCTGAAGGTTTACTTTAATTATTGTGTATTTTATTGTATAGAAACTTTTTAGATTAATTAAGCCCCATTTATTTATTGTTGTGTTACAATTACTAATGCTATCTTTTTCATAAAATATTTTTGAAGGCTTATATCATCAAGAGTTTTTGCCATGATTTCTTCTAGGATTTTTATTGTTTCATGTCTTAGATTTAAGTCTTTTATCCATCTTGAGTCAATTTTTGTAAGTGGTGAAAGGCACAGGTCCAGTTTTGGTGTTTTTTTTTAATTTTTGTTTTTTCCAGTTTTAGTCTTTTACATGTGGTTATCCAGCTCTCCCAGAACCGTTTATTGAATAGTGATTTTTTTCCCCCAGCGTACGCTTTTGTTTGGTTTATCAAAGATCAGATGGCTATAAGAGACTGTTTTCATCTCTTGGTTTTCTATTCTGTTCCATATGTCTGTATCTCTATTTTTGTGTCAATACCATTCTGCTTTGATCACTGTGAACTGTTAATATAACCTGAAGTCTGGTAGAGTAATGCCTCCAGCTTTGTTTTATTACTATGAATTGCTTTGGCTATGCAGGTATTTTTCTAGTTCCATACAAAATGAAGAATAATTTTTTTGAGTTCTTCAAAATATGATGTTGTTATTTTAATCAGGATTGCATTGAATCTGTAGATTGCTTTGGGTAGAGCAGACATTTTAACAATGTTGATTCTTCTCAGCTAAGAGCATGGTATATTATTCCAATTGTCAGTGTGTTCTGCTATTTCTTTACTTAGGGTTTCATAATTCTCTTTGTAATGCTCCTTTACCTCCTTTGTTAGTTATATTTCCAGGTCTTTCATTTTCTTTTCTTTTTTTGAGAAAGAGTCCTACTTTGTTACCCTTGGTAGAGTGCCATGGTGTCATAGCTCAGAGCAATCTCAAACTCTTGGGCTTAAGTGATTCTCTTGCCTCAGCCTCCCAAGGAGCTGGGACTATAGATGCCTGCCATAATACCTGGCTATTTTTAGAGACAAGGTCTCTCTCTGGCTCAGGCTGGTCTCAAACTCGTGAGGTCAGGCAATCTATCCACCTTGGCCTCCCAGAGTTCTAGGATTATAGGCATGAGCCAGCAGGCCTGGCCAGGTCTTTCATTTTCTTTGATGCTATTGTGAAGCATATTGTATTCTGTATCTGCTTCTCAACTTGACTGTTATATTGGTGGTTACAAAGGCTACTGATTTGTGCACATTGACTATACCCTGAAACATTACTGCATTTCTTTCTTTCTTTTTTTTTTTTTTGAGACAGAGTCTTAGTTTGTTGCCCTCGATAGAGTGCCGTGGCATCACAGCTCATAGCAACCTCAAACTCTTGGGCTTAAATGATCCTCTTGCCTCAGCCTCCCAAGTAGCTGGGAGTTACTGTATTTCTTGATTACTTCCAGGAATCTTGTGGTTTAATCTCTGGGGTTTTCTAAGTATAAGATTATATTAGCAAAGGGCAAGAGTTTGACCTCCTATTCCCATTTGGATGCCCGTAATATCCTTCTCTTGCCTGATTGTATTGGCTGGGACTTCCAGAACTATGTTGAATAGTAGTGGCAACAGTGGGCATCTTTGGTTCCAGTTCTATGTGGAAATGTTTCAGTTTTACTAATTAAGTATGATATTTGCTGTGGGTTTGTCATAGATCATTTCAACTAGTTTAAGAAATATGCCATTTCTGCCTATTAAGCATTTTTGCTAGAAAAGGATGTGGAATTTTGTCAAATGCTTTCTCTGTATCTCTTGAGAGGTTGATAGGGCCTTGGTTTTTTGCTTCTATTTATGTGGTGAATGACATTTATGGATTTGTGTATGTTAAACCAATCTCACATCCCTGGGATAAAGCCTACTTAATTGTGATGTATAATTTTTTTAATGTGTGGCTGTGATCTACTTGCTAAGATTTTGTTGAGTGTTTTTCCATCAATATTTATTAGTTAAATTGGACTGTGATTCTCTTTTGTTGGGTCCAATCCTGGTTTTGTTATCGGGGTGATGTTTGCTTCATAGTATGTGTTGGGGAAAGTTCCTTCCTTCTCAATGTCTTAGAATTGGTTTTGCCTATAGGTATAAGCTCTTCTTTTAAGGTTTGATAGGATTCTGGTGTAAAGTCATCTGGTCTAGGGGTTTTATTTTGTTGAGAGCTTTTTTATTATTTTTTAAATTTCAGTGATTGATACTTGCCTGTTAAAGAAACCTATTTCTTCCAGGAGTCGTCTAATGAGGTTGTATATTACAAGCATTGGTCCATTTACTCCACAATGTTAAATTTCTGGGCATAGGGTTTTTTGTTGCAATCATAGATGATCTCTCATATCTCTATGGTATGTATCTGTTATTTCCTCTTTATCATTTGTGATTGAGGTTATTAGAAATATTACTTATAATTATAGTCAACCTGGATAAAGGTTTATCAATTTTATCTTTTCAAAGAATGAACTTTTTGTTTTATTAATTTTCATAAAGATTCTTCTATTTTCACTTTTGTTTATTTTTGACTTAATTTTGGATTTTTCTTTTCTTCTGCTATGTTAGGGATTGAATTGCTTTTCCTTTTACATTTCTTTGAGATGATTCATTACATTGATGTGCATTCTTTGTTTTTCAGATGTGCATATCTAATGTGATAAATTTCACTCTTAGGACTACTTTTGTAGTATCCCACATGTTTGGGTAGCTTGTGGCTTTATTGTCATTATACTTAAGGAATCTCATAATTTTCTTTATCTACTTAATCCAATTGTCATCAGCATAAGGTTATTTCGTTTTCATGACTTTGTGTGGGAATGAAGGTTTTTGTTGGAGCTGAGTTCTACCTTTATTTGCTTGTGGTCTGATAAGATAGACAGTGTGATTTCAATTCTTAATTTTGTAGAGGTTTTATTTATGCCCTAGGATATTATCAATTTTGTACTATGATCTATGGGCTAATGAGTAGAATGTATGCCCATTTGCTTTTGGATGGAATGTTCTGTATTAAGCCCAGTTGTTCTAGGGTTGCATTTAAATCCCTGTTTCTTTGTTTAGTTTCTGTTTAGAGGATCTGTCTAGTTCTGTCAGAAGGGTGTTAAAGTCTTTGGATATTAGGGTGTTGCAGGATATCATATGGCTCAGACTGATCAATGTCTGTTTCATAAATTTTGGGGCATTTAATTTGGGTGCAGAAATGTTTAGAATTGCAATGTTCTTTTGTTGTATTGTTCCCTTGACTAGTATATAGTAACCATTTTGGTCTTTATTTACTTTTGTGCTTTAAAATTGTGATCTCTCCTTTCTTCTGATTTTCATTTGCCCGAAATATTGTTTTCCAACCTTTCATCCTGGGTTTTGTTTTCTCTGTTGGGGTTAGATGTGTTTCCTGATGAGAATATATAGTAGGCTTTTGTTTTTTTATCCAGTCAGCCAGCCTGTGCCTCTTCAGTAGGGAATTCAAGCCATTCACCTTGTTGAGAAAATTCATAAGTATAGTGGAGGTCTGTTTGTCTTATTTTAGAAAGGTTCATTGTTTAGTTTTATCCCTTGTGCCGTTGTGAAAGCTAGGTTTTGTTATTGAGTTTCTGAGTATCTACTTTGTGGTAGTCCATTGTGATTTTCAGTGTGAACAACAGGTCTGAATTCTTCCTGCAGAGCTGGTCTTGTTGTGGTGAATTTTCTCAATGTTTGCATGTCAGTAAAAGATTTAATTTCTCTGTTGAATATGAAAATTCAGCCAGGATCCTGAATCCTTGAGTGAAAAATTGTTTTGTTTAAGAATGTTAAATGTAGAAGACCACCCTCTTCTGGCTTGAAAAGTTTCAGCAGAGAAGTGGGCTGTCTGTCACCCTGATGAATCTGTGACTGTATGGCACATGGTGCTTATTTCTGGTTGCTGGCAGAACTTTTTCTTTCATTTTGACCTTTTCCAGGTTCACTGAAATGTGTCTAGGAGATGTTTTGTTTGTATTGAGATGAACTGGGGTTCTATATCCATCTGAAGGAACTGTATCAGAATTTTTGGTGATGCTTGGGAAATTTTCTTTTATGATATCCTCTAGTAGGACTTACATACCTGTGTGTTGTTCTTCCACCCCTTCAGGGATACCTATAATTCATATGTTTAATGCCTCATAAAGTCCCATGATTCTCTAAGTAATTGTTCTTCCTTTACTCTCTTCTTTTCTGCCCCTTGAAATGCCTTAGTTAGCTCAAGAGCCTTATCCTCTAGTTCTGAGATTATTTTTTCTCCATGATCTAATGAGAAGTTATTGACACTTTCTATTGCATCTCTAAGTTCTTTCAATTCCTTAAGCTCTGAGATATGCTTTGTAATTTCATCATGTCTTTCATTTATTTTTGGATTTTCTTTTGGTGGTTTTCAACTTTTCCTCCAATTCCCTTCATTGATTTTTCCATCCATACTCTAATTTCCCTTTCTGTCCTTCCCATAATTTCTTTATAGATGGGATTATCTGAGGTAACTGACCTGTGATTCCTTGGGAGGGTTGATCTGTTTTTAATTTTTCATGTTGCCAGAATGTTTTTGTTGGTCCTTCTCATATGCGTTTTCTTTTTGTTCACTTCCTTTTCCTACTTTTCCCCTGTCACTTCCTTCTCCTTAATTTTCCTTTTCTCTGTGCTTGGGTGTTGGAGTGGTATTTTGGTACAGGGACAAAAGGAAGGGAAGAATAGAGAAGAAGAAGTGAGAAAAGAAAGATAAAGGAAATAAGGGTGAAAGAAAAAAGGAAAATATTTATGGAAGAAGGATGGAAAGAGATAACAGGAATAATAGTGGTGTTTAGCAGGGAGCATTGACTCACACCTGGAATTCCAGGACTCTGAGCATCTGGGTCCCCTGAGGTCAGGTGTTCCTTATTAGTCTGAGCAAAAACAAGACCCCACCTCCAATAAATTTAGAAGAAAATCAGTAGTGTGTTGCTGTTGGGGCCTATCAGTACAGTCCTTCAGAAGGCCAAAACTAGATGGGTGACATAGCACAGAGGTTTGATGTTTCCTTGAGCCAAGCCAATGTTTTGGCACCCTAGCTCAGACCTTAGAGCAAGGCTCGGTCCTATAAATAAAATATAGAATGAAATAGAACAAAATAGAGCAGGAAAAAAGAGGGATATCTTGGTTGTCATTTTGGAGATTCATGAGGGAAAGATGAGAAAAGTAGAAAAATATCTACAGACAGAAATAAAAGAGGAAAGAAATAGAAAAAAGAAAGAATATAAGGCAGAAAAAACATAATGAGGATGAAAACCTTGATATTGAATAAAATAAAAATGAAAAATAAGAACATAAAACCAAAAAAAAAGAAAACAAGAAAGAAGATATTATATATATCTTTTCAGAGCATCCACATTATATAATATGGATGCTCTGAAAAGAACAACATCAAAAAAAAGGAATATATAATGCAGTATATTGCCTGGGCTCCAGGTGGTACTCAGGGGTTAGGAGATATAAAACATGCTGTTTCTGCTGTGTATGATGGGAGCAGGAAGCCACTATCTTAGGTGCTGTGAAAACCCGGTCTCTCTTTCTGAGTTTTTTCATGTCAGTCAGGGTGTGGTCATACTAGTGTTTAATCCCTGCAGGGTTAGGAGCTTGAAGGTCACACCAGACTTGTTGGGAGACACACCTTGACATTCCAAATAGTGCCACTTGGCCATAAAGGAGTTTGTATGTGGGTGCAGGATCTACGCAACTCACCCCAAGGTTGGCTGCTGAACTCAGTAGGGGAGCCAGATCTGGCCATGTACTGGGCCCCTGTTGGCTGTTCCTCCTTGGTGGCCCTCCCACAATGGCAGTGCCCTTTTGGCGGCCAAGCCATTCCAGAGTTCAAACCTGAATGTTGGACAACATTCAAGTTCCCTCGCTCATTCCATTTCTCCCAAGGCTACTTCAGTGAGCTCCCAAGTTAAAAAACAAAAAAAAAAGCAAGACCAGCTTTCCCTGTCTCTCGCTTTCTGCCAAAGGGCCATTGGCTTCTGCATACATCCAAAAAACCACCTTCTGTGCAGGTCTTCCACTGTTCTTGACTTCCTCCTTGGCTCCTGGAGTCTCCTGCTATCTCACTGTGCCCCAGGAATGGTGTTTCTGAGTGGGACAATCCAGCCAGAGTGGCTGGAGTCTACTTTCCCTGATCTTCGTGAGAGTGGTTGGGGATGAGATGTCTCTAGTCTGACATCTTGGATTTCTCAACTTAGTTCTGCTTTTATGTTTGTTACTTGTTGTCTTTTGCTAGCTTTGAGTTTGAGAATAACAAAAGTTATTCTTTTTTTTTCTGGGTTTTTAATTTGTAATATTTCTTTTTGAATATAGGCTTTTAGTGTTTATGAACTTCTCTCCTAGAACTGTCTTTGCTGTATCCCAGAGATTTTTGGAAGCTTGTGTTGCCATTGTCATTCAATTAAAAAAATTCTGTATCCAACTTTCTTTCTTTTTCTTTTTTTGAGACAGAGTCTCACTTTGTTACCCTTGGTAGAGTGCTGTGGCATCATAGCTCACAACAACCTCAAACTCTGGGGCTTGTGATTCTTTTGCCTCAGGCTCCCACGTAGCTGGGACTACAGGTACCCACCACAACACCCAGCTATTTTTAGAGATGAGGTCTCACTCTGGCTCAGGCTGGTCTTGAACCTGTGAGCTCAGGCAATCCACACACCTCAGCCTCCCAAGTACTGGGATTACAGGCGTGAGCCACCACACCTGACTGTCCATCTTTATTTCCCTATTGACGCAAAGATTGTTCAATAGCAGATTGTTTAACTTCTATATATTTATATAGTTTTGAGAGTCCCCTTATAATTGATTTCTACTTTTATTCCACTGTGGAATGAAATGATGGATTGAATGACTTTAATTTTTTTGAATTTATTGAGAAGATTTGTTTTGTGGCCCAAAATTTAGTTTGTCTTGGAAAATGTTCTATGTACTCATGAAAAGAATGTATAGTCTGCAGTTTGGCGGTAGAATGTTCTCTGTGCATCTGTTAGGTCTATTTGTTCCGGAGTCCCATTTAAATCCAAGTTTCTTTGCTGATTTTCTGCTACTTCTCGACAAGATTAGTAGAGGTAGGAAGCTATGGGATGCACAGTCTACTCAGAATTCCTTCTCTAGGCAATGATAGTGGTTTTGCCTTTAGGGGTACAAAACTAGAGAGGATTGCAGCTCCCAAACTGAACCAACTGAAGAAGGGACAGCTCAATCTGCTGTGTAGTGGGCTATGAGGATGGCTGTGGGCTGTGGCTAAAATTCTCCAACTGGGGAGGCATGGTTGTTCCAGCGCCTTGCCTCCAGCATAGGTAAGGTCCTCCCAGAAGAGACAGGAAGGTCAGGGAGAGGACTGATATCTCCGCCTTCCTTTTGGGGAGGTGATAGGCTCTTGATGTGCTTTTTAGAGGAAAAGGAGTCAACCCAAAGCTCCTGGCAATTGTGTGTGTGATAGGTGCTCAGAGGAGGGGCAACCACTCCCAAATGCTCTGGCTTAACAGTCCCCTGTGGAACATTCACCATCCTGAGCCTGAGTTACTTTTAGGATTTTTGCCCCTGAGCAGCAGTGAGAGCTATAGTTAACTTTGAGACTTAGTAACTCAAAAGTATATTTACCTGGACCAAAAAGTTTCATGAAAGAATGCTTAATACCAATATTTTTCTTGTTGACAAGAGATAGTTCTGTTTTATTAAAAATAAATGCTCATCCTGACCCACTAAACAGAATTCATGTCTCACAAATAGGTCCAGATCATATAAAAAAACACACTGGCTTAACTATCTTACTTGATTGGAACTCACAATAATCATCATCTCCATTACAATAAGTTACTCATTATTGCCTGTTTCCCTCTGCTAAGTAAGAATCCTACTCGTTTTTTCTCTAAATACAGTATTTAATTTTTGTTATAATTACATTTTTAGAAAATATATCACCAGCTGTGTTGCCAGGAAAATATCAGTAAATGTAGTAATGGAAAGAACTTACTGTGCTCTGGGCATGGTGGCGCACATATGTAATTCTAGGTACTTGGGAAACTGAGGCAGGAGGATTACTTGAGGCCAGGAGTTCAAGGCTGCTGTGAGCCCTGATTGGGCCACTACACTCCAGCTTGGGGAACAGAGTGAGACTCTGTCTCTAAAATAAATTAAGAAATAAGTAAGCAAATTAGAAAAGTGATGATTCCTTTCTCTTCCTTAAGTTATTTTAGTATTTGTTAATAGTAATATCCAGCCCTGGAGGGCTGACTCTTTTGGTGTCTCATTGGTGTGTTTCATTACCTTTCCCTGTTTTAGTCTAGTTTCTTTTACTTCTGCATAACAGAAACATACTTGATCTTACATTAGCGTAATGAGGCTCAGGGAGGCCAAGAGAAGGGATCTAGAAAGGCTCAATAACCTTGGCAGCTATTCTTATTCATATCATTTGCATTCTGGGCTACAGAGGCTAAATCTCTGCTTATTTTGATGTGATACCATTATCCCTCTCTCTTTCTACAGACTGGTTTTCATTGATTCATTGTTCATATGGTTGCCCCAAGACCTTGAGTTTCTCTTTCTACCTAGACTATAATTGCTCTGATCCACTTCCCAGGAGCGAAAATATAATTAGTTTAGCTTAGTGTAAGTTGTCCTTCTGGTTCAATCAGCTTGGCCTAAGGGTGGTAGTATAAGAAAGGATAACCTATGTTTGCTTGTGGGTAGAAAGTATACAGTTCTCAGAGACTGGAAGGGTGTTGGGTCTACTGAAATTTTTAAAAGCACTGACTGGCATGCATTTACATTTTAAAATAAATTTTAGTTAATTTGCTTTTCAGAATATAGAAGTTTATAAAAAGTTAATGGGTATTAAAAAATAAAAACTAAGAGATTAAATAACTTGAAAAGTCACAGTGTTGGGCGGCACCTGTGGCTCAAAGGAGTAGGGCGCTGGCCTCATATGCTGGAGGTGGTGGGTTCAAGCCCAGCCCAGGCCAAAAAAAAAAAAAAAAAGAAAAGAAAAAAGAAAAGTCACAGTGTCAGGAAAGAATGACTTTTTCCCTATCATTTAAAAATACAGAAATTAATGTAGGACATACAAATTTATTTGAATATATTGATTGCAGAGTATTCTTAATTAATTAATAATTTTTATTTCAGATTAATACGAGGGCATAAATGATTGTATTACACTGTTTACATTTCTAAGTTAAAGTTTAGGTTGTAGTTGAGCCCCTCATCTAGGGGGTGTGCTGCACTACTCTTTATTTTCAAAAGTGGCAGTCATTTACATACTAAATGACTTGTGGATCCAATAATTGAGGGAATTGGAAGTCAAATAAAAAATAATATTTAATATTAGACATGCGTTACAAATTCACATCTGAAGAACTTTTATTAAACGTATTTTTTCTGTGACCTTTATAGAGAAGTATGGGTAATTGTCATTTAGATATATTAAAATTCAAAGTAGCCTTCAAATAGGGAAGGGAAGATAGAAGCCTAACATTTATTGTGTTTCTGAATAGTCATGCTCTTAACATAGGTTATTCCATTCAATCTTTTCAACCACCTTTTAAGAAGGATGCATTATTTCCCAGAAGCATGGAAAAAGTGAAAACTCAGGGAAAATAGCTAGCTAGTGAATAGGCTAGTGAATAGGCTAGGCTAGGATTTATGCTCAGGTCTGTTTGACTTGAGAGTCTCTTCTCTCCCTTACTCTACCTTTTATGAGTGTGAAAGGTTTATTTATCAAACATTTCTGGAGGAGGCTATACGTAAGACTATACAGAAACTATTCAACTCATTTTCTGGTCTGTATGCTTAAGATTCTGTCACAGTGTTAAACACTTGGCCATCCTTTCTCCAGATCTGGGGTAAAAAGAGAGTCATGTCAGTTATCAAATGATAGTCACTTAAGCACCTGGAATTTTCAGAAGTCATTAAAGTGATAAATCAGTATTTAAAAATAGCAATTGCTTCTTTAGTCTGGAAATAAATGGTTTTTTGGATTAGAATTAATTTATTGTATTTCATAATATTATAGGGGCACACACGTTTTGTTTATATAATTTGCTTTTGTCCATTTTAAGATCAAAGTTGGAAGTGTGCCCTTTACCCAGAATTATTCTAAACCTTAATGTATACTAAACTGGGAATTGAGGGGAAAATGGAAAGCTGACCTTTCTTTTTGAGCTTGAACAAACAGGAAAAGGAGAGCAAAGACTGGTTAAAAAGTATGAGACAATATTTTAAGCTTTCTATGTTTATCTACTTGAAACCTGTTCTTTACAAAAACATTTTAAAACTGGAAAAATAAAAAAATGCTTTGCAAATTGTTAAAGGCAAATATTTATAGCAAATGGTGCAATAGTTATCTAAAAATGTAGAGACAAAACTATTCTTCAAATGTTTATAATTATTACTTTTAAGTTAATGGTGATTTATGTCCTAATTTATTAACATAAATAGCCTTGGCCAATAAAGTTTAAATGAACAATCATTTGGTTTATGAAGAAAACTGCTGCTAGGATGTAATTCCTAAAATAACTAATTTTTTTTCTTTGAGTGGTGAAGAGTGTTTTAGCAAAAGATAAGAATGTGCTTTCTTTGTAAGTAATCTGATCAAATGTGGTCTCCTAGACTCATGACTTAACATCAATTTGATGTAAATCAAATCCAGCCCAATGCTGTGGTATATGTATACCAGGGAAAACTATTCAGCCACAAAGGGGTGGAGACTTTGTATCTTTTGTATTAACCTGGATGGAATTGAAGAATATTCTTATTAGTAAAGTATCACAAGAATGGAAATTCAAGTATCCAATGTGCTCAATACTAATATGAAACCAACAGATAAACAACTGCATGCCTACACACACATCAAATAAGTCTCCAATTGAATTCACGTGGGGGTAGGAAGAGGCGGGAAAGTGGAAAGTGGTGGAGGGCTCTCACCTAATGGAGAGCTCTCACCTACTGGGCATAATGTAAGGGTATACAGCACACCCCCTAGGTGAAGGGCTCAATGACACCTTGCGCTGCATCTAAAAAATGCAAACAATGTAACCTAATCATTTATGCTCTCATATTAATCTGAAATAAAAAATTTACAAGCATATAGAAAAGAATTCATGATGACCTTTTTATGATAGAGGGATTGAGGATATGGATGAGCATGATGTTCCAGAGTTCACATTGCTGTTATCCTTCAGGGCATAAACAGAGGAACCAAAGTAATTCTGTTTGAGTTCTTTAATACTTTGTTCCTTGACAACCTATCTTTTCTAGGGCAAACCTAAGATAGTGTGCTGTACTTTAAGCATCAGACCAAATGGCTCTCAGTATTTCTGTTCTAAAAGTATCTAATCAAAACTAACCCGAAGTTACTGGTCTGGAGTTAGGGGAAAATAAAGCCCACTTAGGATTAATGGGCTGAACCAATTGTTCTCTATAGTTTTTGTAATTACTTCTAATGTTTTTCTCATTGGTAAGTTGGAGTGGGAATGGTAGTTTCTTGGTGATACAATTTCTTCTTTTGAAGCTAAATTCCCAGTATTGTGACATTTTAACCTTTAATTCTCTCTAACTTCTTGATCCCCTTATTCATTCCTCTGAAGTTGTGGTGAGCATGTTGTATGGGTCATAGACTCTGTTGTGCTGGCTTCTGCTGGGTTAGTTCTAGCATTACCAGGAGTCCCGTTTTGCTTTTTCATGGTTAATTATTAGATTTCTTATAAACTACTTCTCCTTTTTTTCCCCTTTAAGTTCTTTGCTTCTAATATCTGGGCTACAGTTTCTTAGTTCTGTTTGCCATATAGTCAGAGAACCAGTAATAAAGACCATTCCCCCCCCCCTTTTTTGGACCACATTCAGTGACAGTTTTTCTGTTCTCCTGGTTTCAGTTTCTGTAAGTCACTAAATGTGGCTTTCAACCCTATAAGGTTCTTACTGCCCCTTATAATTATTTTATAACAGTTTATTGAAGTAACCCCCCAAAATGCACATAGATAATAAAACCTACCTATATATACAACAAAAATATTATAACATGATGATAATATAAAGGAAAACTGAATAATTTATAATAAAATACTGTATATTTCAGGGTATAACTACAAAGGCCCAACTGTACTAGAAGATGTAACAAAGTAGTTGATGCTTGCTCCTCTTTCTTTCTTTTTTTTCTTTTTTTTTTTGATCTTCCTTTGAGGAAAATCTTGTACCTATTTCTGAAGAGTAAGTTCAGGTTTATGAGAAATAAGAAGATAATTCAGCATAGGAAGCACCCCAAAGTTAAAAATAAATGGTGCACATGGACTATAAAATAAAAAAGTTAGAATAAGTAATAACAGATTATACTTGTTTATATATAAGAGAAAGAAGGAAAAAATTGATGTAGAGAAAACATTCCAGGAAAAGTTACAGCCCCTCAAACTCTAGAAATAATGAGGAAGGAGGGTATTCTCACAAATGACCTGGACCGTATTTACATGTGTAGTAAAAAAATAATTCCTAAGCTGTGATATAGGACAGGGTACTGATGGGGTTTCATAGAAGGAATATTTCATATTTTGAAATACTACAGCTTGTGGAGGGATTTCTATTTTTCTTTTTTTGTTTCAAAATATTAAGGAGGTAAAAATGTTTTGGTTTACATGGATCACTTTTTTTTTCTTTCTTTAAATTTCAGATTAATATGAGGGTACAAACAATTGGGTTATATTGTTTGCATTTGTCAGGCAAAGTGCAAGTTGTAGTTGAGTTCTCCACCCAGGGGGTGTGCTGTATGCCCTTACATTGTGCCCATTAGGTAAGAGTTTACCAATTTCCCCCTCCTCTTTCCCTTCTCCTCTATTCCCCCCAACTTGAATTTAATTGTGATTGTGTGTGTCGGCATGTAGTTGTTTTTCTATTGATTTCATATTAGTATTGAGTACATTGGATGTTTCTTTTTCCATTCTTGTGATACTTTACTAAGGAGGATGTTTTTCAGCTCCATACAGGTTGATACAAGAGATGTAAAGTCTCCCATCTTTTTATGGCTAAATAGTATTCTATTATATACATATACTATAGTTTATTAATTCATTCATGTGTTGATGGGCACTTGGGTTGTTTAAACATTTTTGGTGATTGTAAATTGAGCTATGGTAAACGTCCTAGTGCAAATTTCCTTATGGTAAAATTATTTTTTTTTCTACTTGGTAGATACATAGTAATGGGATGGCAGGAAGGTTTACTTTTAGCTCTTTGAAGATTCTCCATACTTTGTTCTAAGGAGGCTGTGGCATACTCCCACTTTGATGTATAGTTTAGCTTCTTAGTACCTTATCAGACCTTGAAGACCCTATCCTTCTCTATGTGATGAAAAATAGAGGATGGATTATAAAGAAAGGAATAAAACAAGAAGCTACACAGAGAAGCCAGGCAATAGATGTCTCTAGTAGATAGAGAAGATTAAAAAAGAACAGGTAACCATTAAATAAATATTTTCTATATGGTTTTTATAACCATATTTTCTATATGGTTTTATAACACTAGGTTTCTTAGTGTTATAAAAATTAAAAAATATAGAATTGCATTAATCTGAACTATTTACATAATTTTATTGAGTTCCACATGGTTGATGTGTCTGTACTAATTTAATAACACGCTGTTGAAAATCTCTTAAAAGTAGACTCAACTATCTCTGACATTTTTGCAGAGGTTTCATTGCATTTGGAGTAACTGCATTATTGAATTAAACCCTTTTTCAACAAACAGATAATTGAAAATGCTCTAATATATAGTGTATGGACTGAGTAATCATTTAGCTGTGAGATAGTGTCTTTATTTGATTTAAGTGTCTGTCTTCTTAAAGACTTTGCCCTAAATTATTAGGCTTTGTTCCTAGCTTCTCGTAAAAGCTACTTGTATTAGCAGACACACACAAGAGTGTTTCTGATGTTCATTTGTATTAAGTTTATCCTGGCTGGGTATTTCTCCCTTCTAGGATATGGGACCATTCTGCTGTGTGTGATTGCTTCACATGGTCTATGTCTCTGTCCTCTGCCTACCAGATGCTAGTGATTTCTTCCAATAAACATTAGTCGTAAAACCATTGCAACAGATTTCCAAAATTCTCCCAAGTGGGCAACACTTTTTTTCCCACATTGTTACTATTGTGAACTGAATTGTGTCCTCCCCAAATCCAGATGTTGAAGTCCTAACCTCCCACGTATTCAGAATGTGGTTGTATGTAGGGATAGGATATTTGAAGATAGGGTCTAATTCAGTATGACTGGTGTCTTTATAATAAGAGAGGTTTAAGACACACAGGTATAGAGGGAAGACCATGTGAAGACACGGGGAGCAGATGGCCATCTGCAAGCAAAGGAGAGGGCCTCCCATAGCCCAGCCCTGCTGACACCTTCATTCTGTTGTTTAAACCACACAGTCTTTGGCACTTTGTTGTGGCAGCCACAGGAAACTAATATAGTGGCCAATCGATACTTAATATGTATTACCTCCATGTTGGTATGCTAGGTTAGTGGTGTGATTTGATAGTTCCAGTTCCAGTTTTCAAGGTTAGAATTCTGACTCATCCACTTATCAGCTTTGACCTTGGTCATATTAATTAACTTAAAGATGCCTTTATTTTTATCTGTAAAATGAGTATAATAATTCCTGCCTGTCTGGGCTGTTGTATTAGGCAAAGTAACTAATGTAAATTGTCTGACATGTAGATGAATTCCAAAAATAATTTTTGTCTTTTCATCTGCTTTCATTTGCAGGTGCATTTTGCATTTTCAAAGAGGAAGTAATAGCTTACTTGGTAGATGTACCCTTATTAAGGGAATTTAACACTGCCTGATAGGTGGATGGGGGAGAGTTTCACAAACAGTTGGGCCTTCTCAATGCCTTTATATTCAATAATGTGCATATAATGCTTTATAGTTTACGAAGTCCCAGGTCTACATGATGCACAAGGCTTACCTGTGATTCTGCCTTAGGAGATATTATTATAGCCATTGTTTTGCTTGCCTAACTTCTTTTAAGACATAGTAGACATGTCCTCTGGAATTCTGTTGGGATAAATATTCTTCATCTGTGCCCGCAGCACCAAAGCACACATAACCTTAAATCATAGCATTTATATGCTCTACTTTGTCTGTTTTCCCCATGAGACTGCATTCTTTGAAGGTGTTGACTGTTCCCTGTTCATCTTTATATTCCTAATGCCTTGGACAGTTTCTGGTTCTTTGTAGATGTGCTATAAATTATACATCACCAAAATTTTATGAGTGATGCTGAATGTTAGGTGCTGTTTCTGTCTTCATTTCACAGATGAGGGCTGAGCACTCAGGGTCACACAGTTTGGTGGTAGAGCTAGAATGTCAACCCATGGTGATGTTTGCAGAGTTGTATGCCCTTACCAATCATATGTACTTTGATGCCTCTTTCCTGAGAACGGAAGAGTTGTCATCTGGGATATTGTAGAGGGTGTGGCCTAGAAAGAGGTTAGAACATTTCCTTGGTAGGATCAACTGCCTAATGCCTACCTTATCTGGAGGCAGGGTGTGTGGGTCCTGATGTTTGGGAAATATGCTATATTTTAATGTACATACTCCTTGCTTTATTTCTATTACTGGCAATGAAAGTTTAGACAATAAACTGTATCTCTGAAATGCCTTCCTCTAAAATGGATTTATATGGTGAAATATAGTTAATTTTTCTTGCTGCTCATAACAGTTAAGAAGATGTTGTTCATAACAGGTAAAACAGGTTTTTTTGAGCCTTTAGGAAATTAACCATTCTAAAATTTTATTTTTGTTTAAATAACAGAGTTTATCCCCATAACACCAATATATTTTTCATTTTCCATATTTTGTTTAAAAATTTTCTTTCTGATTCATGACTATTTTTATAGCTCTTATTGTAAAGTCTTTTAGAGATGCTTAAGGATGTACTGAGACTTGTAGAACTATGCATATTTGCTTCTACAATATATGATCCTGGATTTTTGTGCTCTTTTTATGTTCTTTGAATTGCTTTCTGTGATTCTCTTCTTTCTTCTGGTATCAGATGTCACATCTTACCAATGTCATTGTGCCTGGGGTTCCTTCCCTGTGCCTTCTGATTTGTTATATGCTCAAAACCAGTGTGCCATGCTTGTTTAGAATTGTACATGAGGGACTCATTAATTGTTAAGATGAGTGTACTTTGGTGTTTGAGCTTTATGCCATCTGTTTTGCCTCTTATTTACCTATTTTTTTGCTGCAGTTTGAATAGATAAAGTTACTACAAGATTGATTCTTCCATTCTAGACATTGTGTTATAAAATATACATTTTCATTTTATTTGGCTTAAGATTCAGTAGCGCAGGTACTTTTACAATAGACTCTTTTAGTGATGTGTTGCAATTGAATACTATTGGAAAGTAAAATTCTTCCTGCTATACTGAAAAGAAAAGGTACTCCAATTTATCCTGTTTAAAAGGAGGTGAAAACTCAGGAAATATTTTGACTGATAATTTCATGACCAGCATTAATTTAGGCACCTTGGTTAACTAAACAATAGTTATTGATCCAGGAGAGACAATACCTCATCAGGACAGTAAAGGAGTAGAACTGTTTTGAAATCATGAACTATACCCACTTTAACTTTTTGGACCTATTGTAGAACTATAATTATGAATAAATATGAATGGGTTCCATAAGATGATTTTTTCCCCCTTAACTCTGCTTAGGAATTTTATTAGTAACAATCACATTGACACTCTCTCAAATTTCTCAGTTTTATTATTCACGAATTCTTCCAACCCCAGAGACTTTGACACAGATGGAAGGGTTAGTTTTACGCTACAAGTTAGGTAAAGTTATGACATTAGATACCAGTTTGTTGTCAGTCTTCATTAGAACCGAAGTAACAGAATTCTTAGCAAGCTTTGGGGGAGGGGAAAGGAGAGGTAACCTCCTACTTGGAGGGTATCAGGGACTCCAACATAATCTAACTCTCAAAATGAGGAAATACTAAGGAAGATTAAGTATTTTATCCAAGGTCACAGTGCTAATTAGTAACATAATAAAATGTAGAATCCAGTCTTTCTGAAGTGAAAGCCTCTTTCCCTAAACAAGTTGTCAAAAGTTATTAGATCTATTGTTCAGTGATCAATCTCTCAGTTAATATCCTGCAGACATACACATATGTATAAGAAACTGATCCAATGATCTTCTCACTTTACTACCCTACAAGCTTAGTCATTGTGTCAAGACATGAAATCTATGTTAACCAGCTTGATGAAAGTATTTCAAATTGTATATGAAAACACTACACTGTACCCCATGTTTGCATTAATGTATACAGCTATCATTTAATAAAAAAAATAAAATATAAAAAATATACTACCCTACAAGCTATGAAAGATGAGGTCTCAGTTCTCTTAAACATAGGCTAAACCATAGTAATTTGCAGCCTGCTAATTTTTATCTTCCATCTCATATCTCATCTAAGAAGACATTAAAACCATGGTTAATCCAGGTTTTCAGATTTCCTAAGACTTGGTTTTCTGTAGAATATTCTACAGAAATTTGTAGAATTTTGTATATCTGTATATGTTCATTTAATTCATTATCAACTTACTTTACAGTTATAACTTTGAAAATAACTTTTCCTCCTTCCTCACTCACATAGAGTCAAGTCTGAGAATCGAGAAAGTGAAAACGTGACTTTGCAAGGGTGCCTTGGAACATGCTGTGTTTAGTAAATTGAGTGCTAACACTAATATATATATGATACATGCATGCTGAAGTACATTTTTCTGAGTCTTTTCCAAGGTCTAGCTCAAATCAAAACTATTTCATAAAATCTTTCCCAGCCATAAGATGATCTCTGTTGTGGCTCTGAGAGATTATAAAAAAGACAGAGCTGCCTACACTTCCCTCCATGCCTTCTGTTATTTGGTTAAATTTAGTCAAATTATCTATTATTGACCCAGAAAAACTGTTACTTTTATTCAGACTTGGATGGTATATGTACTCCATTGAATCCCTTGCACAATAAAAGTGGCCTAATTAGTAATGTGGAGATTTTTGTTGGAAACATTTATATTTGGAATGCTGCTTTCTAAGGAATTCTTCTTGGTGATCTGCTGCTTAACAGTTTTTACCACATTTGAAAATTCCTTACTTTGGGTAGTATGGACATTTTAATAATGTTGATTGTTTTCCAGCCATGAACATGGTATGTTCTTTCACTTGTTAACATCTTCTGCTGTTTCTTTTCTCAGGGTTTCATAATTCTCTCTGTAGAGGGTCCTTTACCTCCTTTGTTAGGTATCTTCCCAGGTATTTTATTTTCTTTGAAGCTACTGGAATGGGTATTGTGTCTTTGATTTGATTCTCAGCTTAAGAATCAAGCTACTGATTTGTGGACATTGATTTTGTATCCTGAGACTTTATAGCATTCCTTAATCACTTCCAGGAGCCTTTTGGTTGAATGCCTGGGGTTTTCTAAGTATAAAATCATGTCATCAGCAAAGTGCAAGAGTTTGACCTCCTCTGTCCCTATGTGAATAGCCTTGATATTCTTCTCTTGCCTGATCACATTGGCGAGGACTTCCAGTACTATGTTGAATAGCAGTGGCAATAGTGGACATCTTTGTGTGGTTCCTCTTCTAAGTCAAAATGCTTCCAGTTTATTCAGTATGATAGTGGCTCTGGGTTTGTTGTAGATGGCCTCTATCAGTTCAAGAAATTTCTCATCTATGCCTATTTTCTTAAGTGTTCTTGTCAGAAAAGGATGCTGAATTTTGTGAAATGTTTTTATGTGTCTATTGAGAGGATACTATAGTCTTTGTTTTTGCCTTTATTTATGTGGTCACTTACATTTATGGATTTACATATGTTGAACCAAACTTGCATCCCCGGAATAAAGCCCACCTGATCATGATGTATTTTTTTTTAATGTGTAGCTGTATTCTCTTTGCTAGGATTTTATTGGATGTTTTTGCATCAATATTCATTAATGATATTGGTCTGTAGTTTTCCTTTTATCGTTGAGTTCTTTCCTGCATTTGATATCAGAGTTATGTTTGCTTCCTCTAACTTGTTGGGGAGGATCCCTACCTTCTCTATATTTTGGAATAAATTCTGAAATATCACTTACTATAGTAAAAAGAGTGAAAAAAAACTCTAGTAAATTGACTACATGAATTGTGATCAAAAACTGTTTTAATTATTTTATATTGAATTGACTTGTGGATTATGACTTAATGGGATATTAAACAGTATTGTGTCTTTTAAAAAATTCTTTCAGTTTTTAATGTAATGTTGAAGAATATGATAAACCTTACCCTTAAGGAGGCAGTTTATAATTATTATTATTTTAAATTGAGCAATAATAATAATAATAATACAAAAAAAGTAACATTCACATTGTCAAATAAGAGTATGTCTATCATAGATTGCTTTGACTCTGAAGTTCAGTATGGAGTCATCAGTTAAGTTCTTCTTCTTATTTTTTTTCCCAAAGTCTCAAAAAATAGACAATTAATATTTATAAATAAAAATAAAAGATAATTTCAAAAAACAGATCATGCTAAATCTTATAGACAGTAGAAAAAGAAGAAATAATTCAAAATCATTCTACTTCATCTGGATACCCTGATATTAAAATTGGAAAAAATATATTATTATAAAGGGAAATTACACATATATTTCACTTATAAATGAGGATGCAATGTCCTAAACAACATATTAACAAGTTGAATTAAAAATTAATGTTTAAGTAATGTACTTTGGCCAAAATTAAATCCAGTTTATGTGAGAATTCGTCACTATTTTCTTTAGAGACAGTTTATAATTAAATATAGTACTCACAATTTGTCTAAGATTGGTTGTGGTATGGTAAGTGCAGTGGACCTTAATGAGGGTACTTAATTCATATTGATCTAGTCATTTGGGAGAATGATTAATACTTTTTTTGAAGAGATGGTATACTAAATTTATCACTGATGAGGGAATACTTTTATGTCTTTTTGTTATTGTTTAGATGTTGCTTAATGTTTAGAACATGGGCTTCAGATTTCAGCTATAGATTCATTCAAAAACCAGAATCCCTCAGCTTAAAGACCTCTTGTACAAAGAAAACAAAGTGATTCACTTTTTATTTTTATTATACTAGGATTATATCATGTTATAAAAGTGTGACATTGTATCTAGATTTCAAGAGTTACTTGAAACTTAATAGTATTCCATTATATTAAAGATACAGGCATTTTGAAGATAGCTTGTGAATCTCATTTTGCTTGAAAAAACAACTTTCTGGTAAGGTGATTACTGTAATATGACACCACTTCAGAATTTTACCCTTTGGCACATGGAGCACAAACTGAATTATGGACTGTTGACATGGAGATGTGAAAAACAAAACAAAACAAAGCAAAACTGTACCTGCTTGCTTAAACCCATCCCAAATTGAGCACTTAAGGATCCCACTTAATTTCTTCTGTAAAATGTTCAACATTTTTTTCATCTTCCCTCTACAGACTTTAGTTTAAAATCTTTTATTCTTTCTCCTTCATTATTATTCTCGTTTGTAATTTTAGTGGGAGAAATAGGATTCTGTATGGTAAGTAGGATCCAAGAAGTGTCTTATTTTCTTTTGAGCATAAAAATATGTAAAAGAACAATAAGAGGTGGCTGGGGAGTTTCTCTTTCTGTCTCTCTATGTGCAACTGTGTGTGTGTGCGCGCACGCGCACACACACACATAGTTGAGTTTGGACACCTTTTCTTATGCTTATTCTTTTTTTGTTGCCATTCTTCCATGCAAGGCCTATTTATGTGCTCACTAGATTGATTGCTTTTGCTGTATGTTTGTGAGCATACCTTATGTATTATGAATATGCATCTTTTGCCTGTGTTGCAGGTTTTGCTTCTACCCCACACCTGTGTTAACTGTGTTTATGGTGTTTTCTACCTTATAGAATTGTAACTTTTTTCTTAATTGTTGGAGATTCACTGAGGGTACAAAGAACCAGGTTACATTGATTGCATTTGTTAGATAAAGGCCTTCTTATAATTGTGTCCCGCCCCCAAAGAATTGTAACTTTTTTAAACCCACAAACATAAAAGCTATTTTCTTAATGGCCTCTGAGTTTTGTATCAGACCTTAGAAAGATTTTATTTGTGTCACATTAAAAATATATTCTCCTTTATCTTCTACTACTATTACATTTTTAATTGTTCATGTTCAGATATTTACTCTTTTTGGAATGTATATATATGGTGCAGATAGGATTATAATTCCCCTCTCCCAAAAGCCAGTTTATTATAATATATATTTTTAAGAAGTTCATATTTTTTCCTATTGATTTCAGCTATATTATGTTGAAATATATAGTTAACCATATGGTTTTAGATCTAGTGTATCTATTTTTAGATTTTATTCTGTCAATCCCATTCAACCTATGAATGGCACATTGTAAGGGTGTACAGCACAGCTCCTGGATGAGAAGCACAACTACAACTCTGATTGTACCTAACAAATGCAAACAAGGGAACCTAATTGTCTGTACCCTCCTATTAATCTGAGATGAAAAAAAATCATCTTTCCTATCTTTTCATTTCTCATATGTATTTTTTTCTTATAAAGTGTATGTGTGTGTGAAGGGCTGAAAGGATTCTGTAGAATAGACGTTGACTGAATAGGCTGAGGCAAATTGCTGCCTTCCAAGAGAAAGACTGGGGAAGGGACTGATGAGAAATAAAATATTACTTAATTTCTTCATTCCTTAATTAGATAAGTAAGGAAACACTTAATATTATTAAGAGATAGATACACATTGAGTATATAATTTAGGGTGAGGATTTTGGTGGTTGGCAAAGGGAGGTCTGATTCAAAGTGAGACACAGTCCATTGTCACTCCAATAGATGTACTGCAAGAGTATTATGAAATTATAAGAAAGATATCTAAGTCTGGCATTTGACACTTAAATGAGTGGCAACCTGAACAGGGACTACTAAGGAATCTTTTTGAGAAGGAAGGAGTGATATTACTACAAATAGCAGTGGAATTACATGGTATATGCTATATACCAATAAGCAACCGAACAAAATGGTAGTGACCACATGGTGGGTACAGGAAAATGAAATTGCTGAAGAGTGTGTCAGCCATTCTGTCCCTTGGCCAGGGAAAGTGAGAATCTTAGGGAACATGGGAATCCAGTCTTTTTGGTAGTTTAGACCTAAAGGCAGCTGTTAGCATACCTTTGGATCACCTAGTTGTATGATAAGATGTTACTCAGGGGAAACCAGGCACGGTAATCTTAAAAGGTGTGTCCTGAAATGGGCTTTAGCTATAACCTTTAGTATAGTGCAACTTTATCATGTACAAATAAAGTCTCATATTGTTTTAGGAGTGCATGTATGAGAGCATACTCCATAGCTCTATACATTTTAAGATTTACCCTGGGAAAAAATCTCCACCCAGCACAATAGGTAGTACTCAAGGGTTTTAGGGCAAGACATTTTCAGTGCCATAGGTGAGAGGGGAGTGTAAGCTATATGAGTCTAGGATCTAACACTCAGTGACATCTAAAAAAATAACTTTTGTTTAACAGACTAATTCCTAAAGAATAAAATTCTGTTTCTTAAACTTCAGATTTTGCAACTTCAAGATGATTTTGAATTTTTTTCGTGTTGAAGCTGTGTTTAACTTAATTGAGAGGAGTATAATTATGTGCAGTTTTTCTACACTTTGCAGTGTTTTAAATTTTGTTGTGTTTAGAGTTTTTCACTAATGCTTTCTGTCAGCTTTCTTTTCTTATCCCGGTATTTATCAAAATTTTATTTGAAGACAGGCTACAAGAGAAACTCCTAAAATTTCTGTTATATAACCTCAGCTTAGTTCATAAGCAGGGCTTAACTTATGTGCTGTTATATTTGTTAGGGATAACTCAAATCTGATTAATTTTAAAGCTATTGGTTTTTGAACAGAGTAGGAAAGAGTGTTACGGTGGGTTTTAATTAAATCCTATGTCATAAACTGGAATCTCTATTTGAAATAGCCAATTCTGAGAGGCACTTGAGAAACACTAGATTTGTGAATTACTTAAATGCTTATGAGTAACATTTCTTGAACTTACGCAAGGTATTTCAAATGTGAGAAGGAGTTTTGTCAGTTTTATTTCTGGTAAGCTAAGTAGAACACTTTAAGGACAAAATGACAATGATATCTTTGTCAAGTGTGTGTTCTGAGTAATGATTAGTTTCCCTTTTGTTCATGAGCATATCATGGCTAGGGAGAAGTGTACCTTTTTAATTATAATGCTTGTCCTATCATATTTTTGTCATTTTTTTCCTCTTTGAAATTCTTTTTTTTTCCTTCAGTTTTTGGCCAGGGCTGGGTTTGAACCCTCCACCTCTGGTATATGGGGCTGGCGCCCTACTCCTTTGAGCCACAGATGCCACCCTCTTTGAAATTCTTTTTAAAAATTATGCTGGCCTTTCTATGTCATGT
This sequence comes from Galagoides demidoff, assembly GCA_963574575.1. Lineage (NCBI taxonomy): Eukaryota > Metazoa > Chordata > Mammalia > Primates > Galagidae > Galagoides > Galagoides demidoff. Next base: position 15,096 of record CAUYQV010160224.1, on the reverse strand, counting down.
CCTGTCTGCTACTTACATAGTCCCTGCTTTAGGGTAGAGATAATGGTTTATAGTTTTTTTTTTTGTTTCTTTCATAATAAAATGTTTCAAACATACAAAAAAGTACAACCCATGTAACCACTTAAAATTTTGCAATTTTTTTTCAGAATTTTATTTTATTAAATCATAGCTGTGTACATAATACTGTCATGGGGTACAGTGTGCTGTTTTTATATACAATTTGAAATATTTTCATCCAACTGGTTAATATAGCCTTCATGTCATTTTCTTAGTTATTGTGTTAAGACAATTATATTCTACATTTAGAAAGATTCACATGTACCTTTATAAGATGAACCATAGGCGTGATGCCACCAATCACCCTCCCTCCGCCCATCCTCCCCGCTCCCCTCCCCTCCCTCTCCCCTCTCCCCATATTCCTGGGCTATAATTGGGTTATAGCTTTTCTATGAGAGCTATAAATTGGTTTCATAGTAGGGCTGAGTACATTGGATACTTTTCCTTCCATTCTTGAGATACTTTGCTAAGAAGAATATTTTCCAGCTCCATGGAGAAACTTGTTTTTTCAGAATTTTAAAAAACATACAGGTGAAGCTTCCAGTGTGTCCCTGCACAGTTGAATTCTCCTTTCTTCATCTTCTGAGGGAACTGCTATCTCAGGTTTGGTGTTTATCATTCTCTATTTATTTTTGTGCTTTTTTCTACATCTGTACGTATGGACAGACTTATACATATTTTTATGTGCGTGTATTATATAAGAGAGAGAGAATTGCCTTACACACTTTTGGAATGTATATACATACTATTGAACTTCCTCAGTTTATATTTTTATTTAACATCGTGCTATTCAGATTTACTTGTTCTATTATCTCACATTATGGAAATAAAATAGCATAAAGCATTAACTACTTCCTCCTTGTATCTAATCTGACTACCATTTATTTCTCTACTCTTTCTCAAAGGACAACTCCTTGTAACAGTTGTATTATGTACTTGTTTTTCCTCTCCCTTCTAATTTTTAAGCCCACACTAATCAGCTCTTATTTCTATCATTCTATAACAGCCCACTCTTGTCAATGTCTCCAGTAGCCTCCATGTTACCACACTGAGTTGTCATTTCTTAATTCTTTACTTCATCAGTCTCTCGGCAGCATCTGATGCTTTCAACTACTCCTTTCTTCATCTAACACATCTAGGTTACTGCACCTTCCTGGTTTCTCTCCTATTTATGGCCACTCTTTACTCCTTCTGCAAGGTCCTTCTTATATTTTAAAATAAACTGAACAGAAAAGTATAGGACAGCATGAAAACAAACAGTCCTCCAATTCCATATTCTTTCTCTCAAATAAAGGATATAAATAGGCTTTATGGGTGCACATACATGGGTGTGTGAATTTCATAGGTGAAAACAGTGCCTCAATCTAAATAGCAGTTAGTTTCTTAATGTTATGTGTTTCTTTTATGTGTGCTTTCTTCTTATATTATTTGGTCACTTTACCATTGCATTTTATTGTTTTTATTAATGTTGTCTAAGTTAAAATCATTAGCCCTTGGTTGCCTCTCATGTGTGTTGTGAATATTTTTTCTTAGTTTATCAGTTGCTTTTGGACTTTGGTATACTTTAGAATATAAGGTATTCTATTTAGGACAGAATTTTTTTCTATAATCAAATTTAACAGTATTTTATAATATTTGATTTTGGGGTACTATTTGCCTTCTCCCTTGGAAGATTATAAATAATTTCACTTGGGTCTTCTTTTGGTGCTCTTTAAGGTTCATTTTGTACCTCAAATTTTTTTATCCTTCTGGAGTTTATTTTAGGGTAATAAGTGAAATAGTGTACAAACTATGCTTAAAAAAAGAAAACTACCAATGACTACCTAATTGGCCCCAAATAATTTATTTAACATCCCCCTTTCCCTCATTAGTTTGAAAGGCCATATTTACCAGAGAATAATTCCCTGATGTATTTGAGTTCCTCACAAGATCTTGAAAGAAGGAATTTATTTTGGTTTATTTTTCAGACCACTGCAATATGAGTCTCCATACTGATACCGAAACTGATCTTTAAAAAATTCACCACTCATTCTGTAGTTGTGAAACCAAGTTGTTGTTTCTTTACTTGGTCTCAGTAGACCTTGAAACTTTTGAATGATCTTGAACATTCTTGTCCTCTAGCTTTTTATTTTACAGTTCTCTTAGTTTTCCTTCTTACTGTTCTCTATTTTCTTTCTGGTTTGTCTTCCTTTGTTTCATTGGGATTCTACCCAATGAAAACATGGTGAATATACTCTTCAGTGATATTTCCCAGTCTCCTCACTTTACCTGTTAGTTAACTGGCAAAATATTACTACATTGTCATTTTTAGTTATAATCTAATTACACTTATAATCTAGTTACACTTTTCAATTATATATTACATATGGTGTGGAGTGCCCTATTATATATAAATATATCTACATCAAATTAATGTCTTTTCTTTCAGTAGTTTTCTTTCTCTGTATACTACCTAACTTATATCATTGCTTAACCCAGTTATTTAAATCAATTGTGTGTTTCTTGTCTTTGATGTCTCTTTATCCCTGTAGTGATATGTTGGTGATCATTCAGTCAGTATGTCCTAGTTATCTCTGGTTATTTCTGCAGCACTTCCTGGCTTTTTTTTTTTTTTTGCAGTTTTTGTCCAGGGCCGGGTTTGAACTCACCACTTCTGGTATATGCGGCCAGCGGCCTACTCCTTTGAGCCACAGGTGCTGCCCTTTCTCTTTTTTTTTTTTTTTTTTTGCAGTTTCTGGCTGGGGCTGGGTTTGAACCTGCCACCTCTGGTATATGGGTCTGGCGCCCTACTCCTTGAGCCATAGGTGCCGCCCACTTCTTGGGCTCTTATATCATGCCTTGTCTAGGGAAGGAGTTTCCTAATTCATATTTAAACTTCTAGTCTGTTTTTTCTCTGGTCCATCCCTTTATTGTGGCCAATGTTAATTTTCAAATATAGCTCTATACATTTAATCAATATACGTGTTTAATATATATAAATATATAACATACATAATTAGTAGAAATATATATAGTATGAATTTGTATATATATTCCCTGGTTAAAAATGATTCAGTTAAATCCCACATAAATTTGAAGACATGTATTTACCTTCTCTCCCTAACGCATTGAAATTGGAATAGGGAAATGGAAAATTTCAGTAATGTAAGGAAGAACAGGAGTAGAAGCATTGACAGATATAAGCTTGAAACTAATTTTTACTTTGAGCAAAGGAAGTTACAGTTTCACCATCTTCCTTTACATGAATTTGTGGGAGAAACTAACTAATTCTTTCCATAGAAATAATTAATATCTCAAGAATTGGAAGCTTCTGGTTTGTAGAAGGGAGGGATGTGTCATGAGATTGAAAATATAGGTTATTCATTGAATGTCTGCGTAATAAGTGGCTGGAGTCTGATGTCCATTTGCCAATTCCCTGCTTCCTCAGGAGACCAGAGAGTTTATTTTGGGGAGAATTTGAATGGGAGAGCTTCGGGCTCAGAAATCCATGTGCTACAAAGGGATTGATTAAAATGAGGGGATTGTGTTAATTCATTTTGTGCTGCTATTACAGCACAAATTACCTGAGACTGGGTAATTTATAATGAACAGAAATTTGTTTCTCCCAGTTCAGGAGGCTGAGAAGTTCAAAATCAAGGAACTGGCAGCTGGCAAGAGTCTTCTTTTTGCTTCATCCCATGGCAAAAGGCAGAAGGGAAAAGGCAGGGGAGAGAAGGCTGACCCAGTCCTTTCGTTACATAAGAGACCCACTCCTGTGATAATGACATTAATCCATTCATGAGGGCAGTGTCTTCATGACTTGAACACCTCCAGTGCTGCTGCATGTGGATCAAGTTTCCAATACATACTTCTTGGGGCACACATTAAAGCCATGGCAGGGATTAAGAAAAAAAAAATTGTATACCTGATTTTGAAATCTATATGTCTCAATTTAGATGAATTTAGTGAAACAGGCCATTAATTATTTAGTTTCAAAGTACAAATTCCTAGTAGTAATCTAGATAGGTATTTTGCCCTTTGCTTAAACAAAATTAAAAAATTTCAGCATCTAAAAATTCTCTCGTCACTTTAACATATTTTAGAAAAGGTAATTCAAAGGTCACTTCATTTTTGAGATACTGAAAAAATTTTAATTTAATTTAGCCTACTCAAATATCTTGTAATACCAGGATTGTAAGCAGAACAGTATGATTATACAAATAAACATAGTGCTGTATTGTCATTCGATTTGTTTTCTTTTTAGAGTTATGAAGACCAATGAAATGGAATACTTTTATTGCCTTTAGCTTCTTTTCCTTAAATTAAGAGGCTGGAAGAGGGGTGAGGACAGTGAAGAATCCTACTCCCTCACCTTGCTTAGTTATTTTAGTTCTTCCTGTAATTTTATGAAAAAAACCAAATTGCATATCATACATTTTTTTATCTTCCTGGTATGATACATTTATTTTATTAAGAATGAAATTGTACATTTTTGTAAATTATACATTTTCTTTTCAATATATTTGAAATAAATCAAATAAATATTTAAAATATACTCTACCTCGTCAATGAAATATACATTGACCTTACTAACAATAATTATGTAAAATGTAGTTCAGTTTACCAAAAGTCACCTGTTCTTCTCCCAGGGAAATAACTACCAACATAAATAGTCCAGTTCAAGGAAATAATATTCTTACTCCTTACTTTATTCTCAGTTTAATCCAACTACCTGTATAAGTAGTTCCCTTTTACTACAGGTCATAGGGGTTTCCAAGACCCCCAGTGGGTGACTGAAACCTCTGATAGTACCAAACCCTATATATACTCTGTCATTTTGATTTCATAACTGGGAAGGCTACTAAGTGACTAGCAGGAGTGTAGTGTAGACAGAATGGGTATGCTGGACAAAAGGATGATTCATGTCCTGGGTAAGACGGAGTGAGGCAGTGTGAGATTTCATCATACTACTTAGAACAACACGTGGTTTAAAAATGTGTAAATTGCTTATTTCTGGAAATTTTCATCTATTATTTTTGGACCCCAGTTAACCACTGGTAGCTGAGACTACAGGAAGCCAAACCTTGGATAAGGGGAGGCTACTGCACTTTGTTAGTTTTCCATGGGTAATTGTTAGCTAATGATTTCTCTTGAAATTTAGTCAGTAATATTTAATGGTTCTTGATTGAATTTTGTAAACATTTTGACTATTTCACTTTTCTAAAAGATTCAGTTTCTTAATTTTCATAAGTTGTAATATGGACATTGGGTGCATGAGCATATAGTTTAATTTTAAATTAATCATAAAATATGTAAACTGTTATAAAGTAGCACAATTTGAAATTTCTAGTATTGATCTTTGTAGTAAATATTGGCTTCTTTTTCTCCCGAACAGGTCATTATCCAGCTTTTAGAGGTGATGGATCATCTGCATAGAGGAGAATTGGTTGCTGCAATACTCCATAACCGGTATATTTATAGAAACAGTTTACCTTATAAGTTATATAATGTCTTTCTTACCCATTTATGTAGCTAACATAAGCAGTTAACTCAGTAAATACTTGTTGAATACCTGGCATAAAATGAGTATCTCTTGTTTGAGTGAATTAGAGAATGCCTGTATTATAAAGAAATGGAATAGAGATGACGTTAGGGAGATTGTGCCCTGAGCTAATGAAAAAATGGAGAATATAATTAGAAAACATATTTGGTATAAATTGTGAACACTAGAATTCAGTGAGTGCAGACACTGATTTGAATTCATAGTTTTAAAAGCATATCTATGAATAAATATAGTTATCCACAGCTTAAGAATAGATGTCTCAACAATGAATTATTCCTCCTACTCATTTTTTTAGAGATAGAGTCTCACTCTGTCACCCAGGCCTAGTGAGTACAGTGGTACAACCACAGTTCACTGCAGCCTCTTGAACCCCTGGGCTCAAGCAATCCTTCCACCTTAGCCTCCTGAGTAGCTAGGGCTATGGGAGTATGCCATCAAACACTGCTAATTTATTTATTATTTATTTATTTACTTTTTGTAGAGACAAGGTTTTATTATGTTGCCCAGGTTGGTCTTAGACTCTTGGCCTCATGCAATCCTCCTGCCTTGGCCTCCCAAAGTGCTGGGATTACAGATGTGAGCCACTGCGTCTGGCATCAACAATGAATTTTTAATAATAGGATTACTCTGTGATTGCATGTACATTTTTGTTATTTAAAATCTAATTAAACCATATCAAGGAGTTCCCATAGAGACATTTAAAGCTTATTCTGACAATTTAGAATTTTAAATTCATGGTTTAAAGAAACACAGCCTTGTTTTTCAGGTGCCATGGGGTGTGTCTTATTCCCAATAGCTTGATTGTACCGTTTGGATGGAGCATTTGGAATAATATGTTAGTGTTGTTTGTATCCTGGCTAATAGTTATTAGCAATGCAGTATTGGGCAAGTTATTTAATTGTTTGGTGCCTCAACCTCCTCATCAATGCAAGGGAGTCAATAATAGGACCTACATTTCAGGGTTGTTGTGAGAATTAAATAAATATATAATATGGTGTGTGTGTATGTGTGTGTATATATATATATATAATATGTGTATATATATATATATAAAATATGTGTATATATGTATATATATATAATATGTGTATATATATATATATATATATGTTTGTGTACAGAGAGATAAAGAGCTGGAGTGAACAAGCTTGGTAAATAGTAAGTGGTATATAAGTGCTAGTATTATTGAAAAGTAAATGTGAGATTTTAATTATTTTGAAAGTGTACTTGTGTTTCTGAATTTCTGAGGTATTTAAAAATATAGGGGTGTTGTATAGGAAGGAACATATATAAAGTTACTGTTATTTAGCAGATACATAGACTCAGTTTTACATAGTAATACCATTAAAGAAATATCATATGAAGGATACTTGTTTTTTCTGGGATGTACACAATAGTTTCCCCTTATCATCAGGGGATATCTTCCAATACCACCCAATGATACCATAGACGGTTCCAAGCCTGATTGCCATCAACTAGAACATGTTGTTGTTCATGTCTTCCACCCACAAATTTGATACCTTTTTTCTCATTTTTAAATATTTATATATATTTTATTAAATCATAGCAGTGTACATTAATGCAATCATGGGGTACCATGTGCTGGTTTTATATACAATTTGAAATGTTTTCATCAAACTGGTCAACATAGCCTTCACGGAATTTTCTTAGTTATTGTGTTATTTTCTTAGTTATGGTGTTAAGACATTTATATTCTACACCTAGTAAATTTCACATGTACCCTTGTAAGATGCACCATAGGTGTGGTCCCACCAATTACTCTCCCTCCACCCATCCTCACCCCTCTTCTCCCCTCCTTCTCTCCTTTCTCTTTCTTCTTGGGCTATAATTGGGTTATAGCTTTCATAAGAAAGCCATAAATTGGTTTCATAGTAAGACTGAGTACATTGGATACTTTTTCTTCCATTCTTAAGATACTTTACTAAGAAGAATATGGTAACTTGAACTACACCAAGCATGGCAGAAGGAACTAGTGTTATGACTCCTAGTTTATGATACAGTGACTTTTGGTTCCCTTCTTTTATGATCTTTTGTATTATAAATAAGACCCCTTTGAAAGAAACAGATACAGAGCATGGAACATGGTAGAAAATAGCCCAGTTCACTTTATGATGCTGCATAATTCAGATATGTTTCCTGCCTGCATACACAAATTATGGATCTATTTTCAATTCTAAATATGAATTAACCCTTTGTGACTAAGAAAGTTTTACCCCAACATGGAAATGGTTTAATATCATGAGAGTTATTCATATAATGTATCCTGTCAATAGGTCTCATAAGAAAAGTTTTCACATAAATGCTGAAGGTGCTTGAAAAGATTAAATGCCCATTTTAAGAATGAAGAAGAACTCTTAAAAGTTAGTGATGGGAACTTGCAGTTATGACAGGAAAAATAATTATGTCTCTGGAACCAATAACTTAGCAGCATATTTAATAGTAAAATGTAAGATCTGTTTAATAGTAAAACACAAAATTATTTAAGGGACAGAAGTATAAATTTTTATAAGATTAATGGTGCCAGGAAAACTGGATGTCCATATGCAAAAATATGACACTGGACCCTCATCTTATACCATACACAAAGCAAACTCAAAATGGATTATAGACCAAACTGTAAAACTCGACAGCATGAAAATTCTAGAAAACATAGAGATGGATAAAATCAAAGGTTGCTAGATGTTGGCTTTGGAAATGATTTTTTTTGATATCACACCAAAGCATGTGCAATGGAAGCAAAAATAAACAAGTTTGGATTATATAAAAGTCTTCTGCATGGTAAAGAAAATAATAACAAAATGAAGGACAGCTTAAGGCTTGAGAAAAAATATTTTCAGACCATAAATCTGAAGAGTTAACATTCAAAATATATAAGGAACTCGCACAACTCAATAGCAAAAAACTGAGTAGACCTTTTTTTTTTTCAAAGAAGACAGACAAATGGGCAAGTATATGAAAAAGTGCTCAACTTCACTATCATCAGGGAAATGCAAATCAAAACCACAATGAGTTATTACATTACACCTGCTAGGATGGCCATTAAAAGGAGACAAAGGATAACAAGTGTTCAAGTGTTGGCAAGGATGTCGAGCAGGCAACCCTTGTACACTGTTGGTGGGAATGTGAAATGGTGCAGCCATTAATGAAAATGATATGGAAATTCCTCATAAAACTAAATATAGAAGCACCATATGATCCAGCAATTCCCCTTCTGGGCATATACACAAAGGACATGAAATTGGCACCTCCTGGAGATGTGTGCCCTTTGATGTTCATTTCAGCATTATTCACAATAGCCAAGATATGGAAACAACCATCATTGGATGACTGGATAAAGGAATTGTGGTATATAAAATAGTGATCTATTTTAAATTGCACATGAACTTTACGTCCACCCTGTGTATACACAATGATATATTATTCAGTCTTACAATAGGAGATAATTGCCATTTGTGACAACATGGATGAACTTGGAAGGCATTCTGCTAAGTATAAGGCAAACAGAAAGAAAAATACTGTATAATCTCACTTACATGGAATTTTAAACTGTTGGATAAATAGAAACCAAGTAGAAAGGTGGTTACCATGGGAGGGGAGTGGGAAGAAATAGGGAGAAGGTCAAAGTATGCTAATTTATAGTTAGGTAGGATGAATAAGTCTAGAGATACAATCTGCGGTGTGAAGGCAAGTTAGTAATATTGTATACTGAAAATTTGTTCAAAGTAGATTTTTAGATGCTCTTACCACACAAAAAAGGCAATTACAGAAGGTGATGGATATGTTAATTTGTTTGACTGTAGTAATGGTTTCACTGTCTATGTATGCCAAACCTTCATGTTTTACATCTTACATACATGTATATATGTTAAAAACAGAAATTTTTAAAAAGAGAGTAGGCTCACATACCTATAAAAGCTAAGCTATCAAAACAACTCCGTACTTGATAAAAATAATAAAAATTGTAAAAAGCAGTTGGATTTAACTAAAAATTGGAAAATCAGTACCTTTTATCTGCATAGAAATAGCCATTTAGAAGATATAATGGGAAACAATCCATTTATAATAGTCACGTAGTAATAAACCCAATAATGTCTAGGATTAATATGAAGAAGAATTTAAACTTCTACTCAGATGGAAAAGAAGATATTTAAAAAATGGAGAGACATACCATGGTCCTTCAATTTTTTTTTTTTTTGAGACAGAGTCTTACTTTGTCACCCTCAGTAGAGAGCTGTGGCGTCATAGCTCACAGCAACCTCAAACTCTCGTGCTCAAGGGATCCTCTTGTTTCAGCCTCCCAAGTAGCTGGGACTACAGGTGCCTGCCACAATGGCTGGCTATTTTTAGAGACAAAGTCTCTCTCTGGCTCAGGCTGTTCCCGAACTCATGAGCTCAGGTAATCCACCTGCCTTGGCCTCCCAGAGTGCCAGGTTTACAGGTGTGAGCCACTGTTTCTGGCCTATGGTCCTTCTTTAAAAGACCAAATGTTGGAAAGAGATACATTTTTCCAAATTACTCTATAGATTAAAAATTTGGCAAAGTGATTCTTTAATAAGATAATGAATATATGAAAGAAATATATTCCCATTATTTAATACTATGTATGGCATGTAGTAATTGCTTATTATTTCTGAATAAGTGAATAGAGTAGTCAGCATCTAAGGATTTGTTCTGTCTATAATTTGAACAAATACTTATTGTGTAATTGCTAAGTGCTAACCATTTTCAAGTGCTAAAAGATGAAAAGTGATAAGTCCTTCTCATTGAACATGTATTTTGTAAGGTTGGGAGTGCGATCTGATAATAAACAAATACATATCATGGAGAAGATTTCTACAAAAAATTAAAAGGCAGGAGGCACGATAAAGAGTTAAGGGTGGAGGTGGCTATACAGAAGGACATTAACTTCTTATTAGTTTTGGGTTTTTAGGTCTTGTGATCTACCTACCCTATATGAATTTTTATTATAGTGCTTCCTAAGATGCAGGGAAAGGTCAATCATATGTGGCTTGCTTCATTGCAAACAGCACCTTACTCTGAACCACATCCTCATGCTAATGGTATGGTAATATCTAGGAGGGCACATTGTGAGAAGAATCAGCTGTTTATTGTGGGGGTGGTGTTTTCTATTTGCATTCCTAGAACAAATAATCACTTCAGCAATGATGTGCAGTGCTCTGACAGCATTCCAGTCTTCTAAATGTGCTCTTTGATAGATAAAACATGATACAAAATATTGTCTGGTATTTGCAACACAGGAGAAAGAGTGCCAATCATTGTATAATCATATTTTTATCCCTTTGGCATATGCTATGGACCATTTACTATGCAAAGCACCAGGCTATAGAAGTGAATGATTATAGTTACCTGCCTAGTGGAGAATACTCAGGAGTAATTGTATTTCTCAAGTGTTTAAAAAGAAGCATAGGGTCCTCTTAAATGTGTATAACATATATACCCACCTGGTCTTGGGGGGTCAGGGCACAGGCTTCCTTGGTGAAGTCATGTTTCCTCTACTTCTCTCAATATCCACTCCAATACCACCACTGTAGTCTGTCTACTATCAGCTTTTGTCTGGACTCTTGCAATAATCAACTGGTCAGTTTGTTCTCTGAACTCTAATTAGAGTTTGCTTTTCAAAATTCATATCTAGTCATGCTACCTTTTTCACTTTCAAATTATTATATAGTTTTCTCTTAATTTTAGGATAGCATCCAGTGTAAATTTCACATTGCACCATTGTGCATGAAGCATGAAAAAGCATGATGCATTCACAGTACTGTAAAAAATGAGACAAATTGTAGTATTAAGCAACAAAATAACGGTTGACTGGAGATGAGTTTAGAGAGATGGCTAGGGACTATGTTAAGAAACATCTTCTGTGTCATGCTAAACAGTTTACGTGTTTCGCAGATGGAAAAGTCCTGCTGAAGCTTTCAACAGGAGAGTGATGTGATCAGACTTACACTGTTAGAAAGATCCCTTACTGGCTATATGGATTATTTGGGGAGGGAAAGTGGGGGAAGTTAGGAAATCGGTGATCTATTGCAGTGATCCAAGTAAGAAACAGAGTGTGAACAAAGGTGATGGCAGTGGGAATAAAGAAAAGGTAATAAACAGATTTGTGCAATACTTGACAGTGTTTGTCAATCAACTGGATTCTTTATACTGTAATCACAGTGATCTTTTAAAATTCCTAATCTGATAATGTCATATAGATTATCCTTTCCTGTTTGTGATTATTGAAGTCCTACCTGTTCTTCAAGACCCAGATCAAATTCTATGCCTTACAGAAAGCCTTTCTTGATCAATCCAATCACATGATCAGGAGGAGTTTCTTGCCTCTAAATTGTTTTATCACTCCAATGAATGTTATCACATTTGGTTATACATTGATATAATTTGAGACTGTCTTTCCTTATGAATCAGGGGTTCTTTTCAGAGATTGGCTGACTGTAGCTAATGTATTTTTGTATCCTTCCTATGTAGCACATAAGGTGTGGTTTTGTTTATGGTAGGCTTTCTGTAAATATTTATAGAAATTGCGCATTTATCAAAAATTGCTACTGATTTTATTTTGTTAAATGGGTTAGAGTAGTTTTCTTTTGTTTTCCACAGTCAACTATTACTATTACTAGGTAACTGAACATTTAGGGACAACATTTTAAACTCTAAAATAGGGCGCATGAATTTAGTGTAGATTCTAGGAATAAGCCCAAATGTTTGTATTGACATAATATATGATCATGTCTTCATAGTGTTCATATAATACCAAGGGAATACAGGGCTGGGAATCAGGTCATTTTCTATTTGAAAATATGAGCATTTCACTGCTTGTAAAGAAGTATTTTTATCCCAATCTTCTATTTAGTTTTCAAAGTATGGAAGTATATCTTTAAGCCTAAGCACATAGTAGATGCTAAAGAAAACACATCTTTGATTGACTTCATGGAAAATTAATTTAACAATATAGTCAGTGATCAGAAATAAGTACTTGTATTATTTTACTACAATTTGGTTTCCTAAACTCCAATGAAGGTATTTTTCTGTGTTTTTAAATATTAAAAGCTTGTGAGGGTCTAGTTTTATCTTTGCTGAAGTAAGTTAGGCGATGATTATAAATCTTAGAAGATACCTATAGGAATAATATATAAGAGCATAACACGTGAAGTTCTGAGACTAGTTATTTTTTATACAGTGAACTCACTTTGGTTTAGAAATTGGCTATGTTTTGATTAATCATTATCATTGTCATAACAACTTGCAGTAGACACATGTGCAGTGTATCAGCATATTTGTTCAAGTCTCTGATGAGTGGTATGTTTTCATATAAAGGGCATGAGCTTGTTAGTAATGTTGTATGCTTTATCCATTTATAGGAATTTTCTAGCAGTGTTTCTGTTTCTGGAAAGAGGAATTAATACTCTGATTTCTCTTTTCCTCCCTATGTCTTGAGTGTTGCTGTTCATAATTCTACTTATGTTCTACACTTTCTACACATTGCATTGCAATCTCATTTGCAACAATTGTCGAAGTCTTCACTTATGTACAGAAGACCTTGTGTTTATATCTAGAGCCTAAGTCTTTTTCTTGAGTTCCAGACCAAAAGTTCTTTATTCCCTCTCTCCACCATTTCTTTTTTTTTGAGACAGAGTCTCTCATTGTCATCCTTGGTAGAGTGCTATGATATCAGAGCTCACAGCAACCTCAAACTCTTGGGCTCAAGTGATATTCTTGCCTCAGCCTCCCAGGTAGCTGGGACTACAGGTGCCCGCCACAGCGTCCAGCTATTTTTTAAAGATGGGGGTCTCAGTCTGGCTCAGGCTGGTCTGGAACCTGTGAGCTCTGGCAATCCACCTGCCTCAGCCTCCCAGAGTGCTAGGATTACAGGTGTGAGCCCCTGTGCATTTTTGGGTAATACACATTTATTGTAGAACACTTATAAAAATAAAAAGTATATGCAGGGTAAATAATCAGCTAAGGTAATCTCTATAAACACCTTTGATGTATTTTTACTTTAATCTTTTGGTACACTTTTAAATGTAACAAAGGTCATACTTATTGAACAAGATCTGATTATGGTAGTGTGGTTAAGAATAGAGGCTTTGAGATCTGCCAAATTCAGGATCCAATCAAGCTCTGCTACTTAACTAGCAAGATGTAATTTGGAATGTTTCTTTACCTCTCTGAGTCTGTTTTCTCATCTTTAAAATAAAGTCTGTGGAGTAAATAAAATGTTTGTAAGGCAGTCGAGTTTTTGGAGAATGGTAAAGGCTCAATAAATGGAAATACTTGGTTTTCTTAGTTGTATCTTGAAAATTTTCACATGTCAAGAAAAACTTGTAGGAGATGTAATAGCTGCATGATATAAACTATTCTATGGTAGAAACAGTAATAACAATATTAGATTCCATTTGGGGTGGTGTTATCAATTATAGTGTCTTTCATGTCTGTCATAATTTTTCTTTTTTCTTTTCTTTCTATTTTATTGATTTTTGGCGTGTAATGTGTCAAGTCTTCTGTTTACTTCCCCCACTGTACAGTTTGGTTGATACGGTGATTTAGTTTCTTTACCATTGACCAATATAATTTATATATTTTCTCATCTTATCTTCTTACCTTATTTGGTTTTCTTTCTGTTCTTCCCTCATTGAGGCCATGTTTTCTAGTTGCATAAGAAATAGTGTTTCTCAATATATTTCCATTGGTCTCATGCTAATTCAGCAGTTCTCAACCTGTGGGTCACGACCCCTTTGTAACAATGAAAATATATCCTGCATATAAGATATTTATATTATGATTCATAACAGTAGCAAAATTACAGTTATGAAGTAGCAATGAAAATAATTTTATGGTTGGGGGTCACCACAACATGAGGAATTGTATTAAAGGGTCGCAGCATTGGGAAGGTTGAAAACCACTGCGCTAATTGTTTTTGTGTTTGTCTATTTAATCTCAAAGGAAGGAAAATTCCCTGAATAATCTTTGTACTGTTGTCTGAAATGTTATTAATTGGCCAGGAGTGCTGTCTCACACCTGTAATCTTAGCACTCTGGCAGGTTGAGGTGGGTGGATCACTTGAACTCAGAAGTTCAAGACCAACTTGAGTAAGAGCAAGACTCTGTATCTAAAAAATAGCCAGGCATTGTGGTGGACACCTGTAGGCCCAGCTGCTAGTGAGACAAGAGGATCACTTGAGCCCAGGAGTTTGTGGTTGCTGTGAGCTCTGACACCGCAGCACTCTACCAAAGGCAACAAAGTGAGACTCTGTCTAAAAAAATAGTTATTTGGCTCGGCGCCTGTGGCTCAATCGGCTAAGGCGCCAGACACGTACACCTAAGGTGGCGGGTTCGAGTCCCCAGCCCGGGCCCGCCAAACAACAATGATGGCTGCAACCAAAAAATGGCCGGGCGTTGTGGCGGGCACCTGTGGTCCCAGCTACTTGGGAGGCAGAGGCAGGAGACTCGCTTGAGCCC
>CAUYQV010160217.1:0-23810 GCA_963574575.1 Galagoides demidoff | reverse complement strand
GAGCCTCAAGCTATCCCCCTGGGTAGAGTGCCGTGGCATCACAGCTCATAGCAACCTCCAACTCCTGGGCTCAAGAGAGTCTCCTGCCTCCGCCTCCCAAGTAGCTGGGACCACAGGCGCCCGCCACAACGCCCGGCCATTTTTTAGTTGCAGACATCATTGTTGTTTGGCGGGCCCGGGCTGGGGATTCAAACCCGCCACCTTAGGTGTACATGGCTGGTGCCTTAGCCGATTGAGCCACAGGTGCTGAGCCCTTTTAACCTTCCTTTCACCCAGAGCCCTGAATATTTTGTTCAGTTTCAGAGAAGTAGACTCAGAGTAATTCAGCAGAATTCTTTGGATATCAATTTCCTCACTAAAGTGAGGACAGATAGCAGGTTGCAGTCCGCCTACTATATTCTCCAGGGCCTCAGGGATTTCCAGGGGGTCCCCAGAGGAAGTGGGCAACCCAGGGGTCAAGGGCAACATACCAAATAAGCCGTGGATGGTAACGGTTTTACATCCTCACCTTCACAGCTTGGCTTCTTCAAAAGAAAATATGAAAAAATGACCAAAAATCCGGACGAGATTGAGGAGGTCACAGAGCTCAACAGCTGAACCACCTGGCACACTCGGGACTCAGCAGCATGCCAGCCAGGGTGTGCTGTTTGTTGTGAATGGATTTCTTTTTAAATCCCAGTTTTTTATAACATAACAGGTAAATGAGCCTGGCATTTTTAAGAGAAACTGCAGGTCAGTTCGGAATGAAAAAATTGGGGATGGGGAATAGGGGTATAAAGGGTAAAGACTTATTTTATATGAGGGAAAACACGTAATCTTTAAACTGGCTGGTCCAGAGTTTACATTCGAATGTACATTGTGTCAGAAACGTGGAATGCTTTCAAGCATGACAAATTTGAAAGAAAAATATAACTTTCTCAACTTATTTTTTTTGGGGAAAAAAAAACAACGCTGTCGTAGAATGCTTGTCTGTAAACAGCAACAACAGAAGTGGAAGTACCTGGTATAATAAATAAATAAACTTGTATCTTATTATGTAAGTACTTCCCACTTATATAGATAATTATCGTGAATACTGATGTTAGCTGGGGGGGGCGGAAACCACAGGTTGTTTTTCAATTTATGCTGCTCATCTGAAGTTGCCACAGAGGATACTTTTAAGTGATATTTTTATTTATAAACGGGGTAAAATTGGCTTGGTTCCTCCCAGCCCACGGCTGCCCCTCCTTCCCATCCTGCTTTGTCAAAACGCGCTTGAATAACCAGAATATGGACAGGAGCTTAGAGTACAGCTCCCTCCTGGGGAAATCTCCATTTAAGTTTGAGGAAGGGGCAGTTTAGAGACCAAGGCCCAAAACTTGACCTGAAACACATAATAGAGAACAACATTTGTGATAGAGTGCCCCCTGCTGGAGGCCTTGACAGTGCTAGTGGAAGGAGGAGGAAATTTCCTTTTCCTTGGAGGATACACAACAGCTCCCTTTTAGAACTTGATTATGTGGCGGGCAGGGACTTAAGTGAATTTTTGAAAGATGAGTATAATTGCTTTGGTGATGTCCCTGTTCCCTTACTGAACCACCCTCTCTCCTCGGGCACCCCCGTGTCCTGGAGCCCTGTCAGCCTGCCTTCCTCTCCTGTGTCCAGAGTTACCCACCTCCCTTTCCCTCTCACCCAAGCTCCCACCTCCTCAGGACGGCTCCCCCACGCCAGGGATTAGGAGGGGAAAATTCATCTGTTGAATTCCCTAGCTTGCGGGAATTACGGTATAAACACTGACATCAGGGAGCTATTTTTATTTATTACTAAACACTGAGGAAATATAAGCCTGAGTGAATTTCTAAATGTTGGAATTTCAGGAAGTGTAAACAAGATAAAGTATAACATCTCAAGATTTCGCAGAAGTGACACACAAGGTGTTGGAAGCCACCAAATTAGCAGGCACACTCTCTGTGCTTGTCTTGTTTCCAGAGCAGGAAACTTCCATGAAGGGCGAGGGTCGACTTGGGCAAGCTAGTTTAAAAGGTCGACCCTGCAGGTGTTTGGTCAGAGAGGGACGAGGCCCAGTAATCTTCACTTTAGCAAGCACCCCAGTCACCATGGTGTGCAGGGACCACACTGAGGAACCACTACCCATTTCTACTTTTTGCACCTTCTTTTTTCTGTTCTTGAGCCCACACATTCTCTAGGAGAGACCCGGAGGAAAAGGGTAGGAGAAAGGGCAGGGGAACGATTCAGCCTCTATAAACAAACTTCAGCGTCCTGGTTATAAAATGGGATGACTAAGTTGGAGTTCAGCGGTGATGCTTTCAGTTTTACAAGTCTATGATCTGGATTTCCTATAATACAAATAGAAAATCCTCCAAGAATTTGACTTGGAAAAGATGTCAGAAGAAGACAGATTTCTGCCATGCTCATGCGGATGGCCTTAACTGCCCTCCTGGTCTGGCCTCTGTTGGCAGCCAACAAGAAAACAACAACAAAACAATTAGCTGTAAAATGTCGGGGGTTATAGCAAAAACAGCATGGTACGCTCTAGTTAGGTGTGCCAGAGTCCAGGTCTTTTAACAGCTGTGTGAATTCACTGTTTCATTCCAATCAAAATATTTAAAACGAGCAGGGAAACTAGTGATTAGGTTGACAGAAAATATTTAACAAACCGTGGAACTACTATATATACACACATACAAGTTTTCCAATGTGCTGTACGAGGAATTACAGCACAGTGGTCTTTGATTTTACTCCGCCCCACCTTGCTTGGAGAAGTACTCAACTAAGTCACATACACACAGTAAGCTCCAGAACTCTGGCGAAGCCTCACCTGCCTTAAGTAATCAGCCTCAATTACGTTGTTTCCAGGAAGTGGCTGCATCACTCTAAAGTAGAATAGTAGCTACCCATCTCCAACCACTTACCACACCAGGAAAGGGTTTTGCAACCTGGGCACTATTTCATTCATGCGCCAGGTGACCCTTCCTTGTGAAGGGCTGTCCTGTGCCTTCCAGGATGTTCCACAGCACCCCTGACCTCCGCCTCTCTGAAGCCAGGTAGCATCCACTCCCTGCAGTGGTGACAATCAAAAAATATCTCCAGACATTTGAGAGGAGTGTCTCTCAAGCACTTTTAAGCAAAGGTGAGTATTCATCCAAGAGATTAAGGGGGAAAAAACATTCTTTTTAAGAAAAAGTTATGTATTCTTTTCCTATTTTTGCTTTAAAAGTAAGTAGCACATAGGGTGTACAAGATGTCATGTTAAAATTTCCATTTTATAAATGGTGTACAGACAAGGTCTATCGAATGAGATAAAAACTCTGAATTGCTTCATGCATAGCTGCCACACAAGCATTAGAAAATAGTAACACAGTAAAGCAGTTTGATGAAGAAACTGCATTGAGATTTAAAATTGTGCATAACTCAGTTCAACAGCAAAATAGTAACTCCGAACTGGACAGAAATTTTTTCTAGCTAGCAATGTTAGTTCTGTAAAATAGTGAAATTATCTATTAACTGTAAAGGGTCAGGATAACTAAAGCAACATAATTTCATGAATACTGCAAATTCTTAAGAGAGGTAGGAAATATAATATAGTTATCTATCCTGATACATAGCATTCGCCCAATATACGAACATTTCATAAATGAAGACATCATTAAACAGAAGGGCAGGATTCCTTTAATTGAGATCCCAGATCCATCTTTAGTATTTCAATTTTCACATAAAACGATGACATATACAACTTTCTAGGACTCTGCCTTTGCTGTATATTCAGGCATACCCATTTTAATCAATTCGAAAGATAAAGCATCTAGAGGGGAAAGATAAACACAGGGGTAAAATTGTAATAAGTGAAAATTTTAACTACTACTTTGAACTTGAAAAATGAAAATGTAGCCATTATGTAAATATAGTTTCATATGTACCTGATTTATTTTGGCAGATGAAGTCAAAATATGAATGTATATATTGTACAATTATGTTAGAGTTGTATATTTTTTAAAGAAATTATCTTGAATATTTTCCTTCAGAGATACTGCAGAAGTCTTTGAGATGTGATATATTTGCTGTTTTTGATTAAACGTGTTTTTCCTTCACCAAAACTATAAAAATAAATACCTGCATGTTTCTATACCAAGTTGCACACACATTTGATTTCCGAGAAATGAAAATCAAATCGGAGCAGGTATTAAAATCAACTAATAATCTTTCTCATACCAAAATATGAGGATCAAACAGAAAAAGTTTATTTACTTGTAAACCACTCTTTTCCACACATTATTGAGTATCATTAAAATTGTTTTGAAAATAAAGCTATTCTCTTGGGGCTTTGGTTTTTACCACTTATACATTTGCTGTAGTTACGTGCTCACTTGCTTCAAAACACATTCAAGACTTAAGAAGACAGAGGCTATAACTAGGCATACGTATTCAGTCTGTTTCGTTTCTAGCAGCGACCACAAGCATGTTTTTGCAGGAGGCTTAAATGGCCGGTAGCTTAGAGACTTGGCGTAAACCTTCCTCCTCAAAGTGTGGTCGTGGATAGGCAGCTGCATCACCTGGGAGCCGGGCACAGCGCTCAGAGGTCAGGTGCCTCCCAGAACTCCTAAATTCAACCTGGAAGCTTAACAAGATTCCCAGGTAATTCTTACTGCATGTAGGTTGGAAAAGCACTGCTCTGAAGCACTGCTTACCCTTGGAAACAACATGTATGTTTGGAATAGAGAGGGAACACCACCAGCCAAACTGCTGCAACACTCAGAGCCACAGTCATCTGCCTAGTTTTTTTTTTTATTTTTAATTTAAGTAGTGAGCTTGAACTTTAAGTATTTTTATTTAAAGATTAGATATGCTGAAATTATAGAGTTCGATACACATCAGGCTCACAGACTGCCATCACTGTACAGATGACAGATGAACGCAGAGGATGGGTGGGAACGGCAGAAGTGCAGCCATTCACACAGAAACGTCTCCCACTCAGGTATCAGGTGCGATCCGCTCCCTCCACTCCCCGCCCGTCTCTATTGTGGTAAACCACCTTGTTAGGGCATCTCACCACAGCACAACTACCAACAAGTGTGTTTGGTGTACAGATGTGTATCTTGGAGAGCCGGGTTCAGTGGGCAGTGGTGGAAGCCCGTAGTCCCAGCTACTCATTGGGATGAAGCAGGAGGATGGCTGGAGCCCCACGCTGGCTTTGAGCTCAAGGCTAGCCTGGGGACAGGACTCCACTTCTTAAATAACATGTTTGAGATAAGAAGCCTTAGTTGTTTGTTTTCACAGAGAAAGTTAGGAAATGGCTGTTAAAGACCTGTATTAAAGCTACCACTTTGTCCCATACAGTTAAACGGGACATAATTTTATATTTATATTTACTCACTTTTTAAACATTAATTCCTTTTATTTATTCTACAGCACCTGCTTAAAAACTACAAACCACATTTTTGAGAACCTCCCTCATCATACCCTTTAATATTTCAAATTAAAATGCCAATTAAAGGTTGGACATCATCGTACCCAAAATTAGGGCCTAATTTTCATTTACAGGCCACTCTGGCCTTAAAGAAAATAGCTAAGGTGAACTTTTTTGTTTTATGCCATTAAAATCAAAGACGTTGCTTACTATAGCCCTGCTTCTACCGCCCTCTACTGGACGATACAACTAACTACATCACACAAATAACTGCCACCTTAACATGCTCAGTAGCTATGAAAGATGTGATAGGACTAGGGTGGGGAAGGAAGTGAAGGGCAAAAGTTGGGCTGGAGCCATACATTCGTTTAGCCAGATACATTTTCACATCTGTAAGTGTTACAACTACATGTATCAAGTTTAATTTAGGACATACTGTTTAACACCAGTAGCCTCAAAGCTCCCATACTGGTTAGGCAGTGACAAAGTAAAAATCCCCAATATCATGAAGTTTATACTCTAGTGATAAACTACTAGCTGTAGTAGCACATCAAGTATCATAATAAAATAGAAAGCAAAAAAAGGGGAGAGGACTCTTCGTTTTAAATGAGTAGTCAGAGAAGCTTCTCTGAGGAGGTAAGATTTAATTAGAGACTGAAATGAAGTGAGGAAGCAGACTCTGGGAACATCACTGAGGGAAAGATCTAGAAGGGACAAGTGGGGGCCTCTGACATCAGAGTAAGGCTGTCCAATACCAGCCACAGTGAAACCATGAGCCTGGAGCAAGACAGGAGCAATGCAGGGACCCCACTGTGTAGGGCCGGCCACGGTCAGGACTTTGAGGTTCTAGGATACAGTGACCTATCAGGGGACTCTGAGTAGTATGATGAATGACCTTGGTCCACAGGCTAAGGCAAAAGTCCAAGAGAAATGGATCGGAGCCTTGGACTATAGAAGTGGCTGGATTCCAGATAGATCTGGGAATCCATTTTCTAGTTTTCCAATAGGTTAATCTGGAGATCTGAGACCAGTCCTCAAAGCACTGCCTCTTGATCACAGTTTCTCAAAAAATACTGAAGATATATTAACTCTAAACATACCAGAAGGATGGAAATAGCCACAGAACAGTTCACTCACTGAACATCTGCTATTACTTTAATTCGAAGATGATAAAATCCTTTTTCTGTTTGCCACCTGTTCCAATACTTGAAATTTTAATTTCTTACTTCTCAAGTGAATTTATCTATCAATCACATAAAGTCACAACTTCAAAGTGACCTGGAAGCTTTACAGGTGATCTGCTTAGAGGTTTTTTTTGTTTTTTTGGCTCCTCTTCTAATTATTTGAACAGCTAAGTTATGGAGATAGAAAGGCTACAATTCTGATCCCAGTCCCTTAATATCTCAACCACATTTAACTTCTGCCATTCACTTCTAAGAAAGGGAGGGTCACTGAAGACTATTTTAGCGCAGTGCACCAAAATCTTTCAGGGACATTCCATCCCCGTTCCTGCATCCCCAGATTAACTCCTTAACCTCTGTATTGAAAACTAAAAGCATAGTAGTCTCATTAGAGACTAATAAAAATACTGAAAATATAGTATTTCTAAAAATACTCTTTAGAATAAAGTCTACTTAACAAAGGCATGATTCTTTAAAAACATCTTTAAAGAATGTTCTATATTCTTTAAAAACTCAATAAAGTTCTAAAGAAATATTTGAAAAAAAGGAAAGAAATATTTGAGTAGGAAAATCTTGAAATCCACATATATCTCATACTAACATTACATATAACAACATCACCCTAATAAACCTGCATGTATAGTCCTAGAAATGCCTGGAGTGGCCCAGTATCCTCACAATAATGTGCTTTCAGATACAAGGCAACTTACTGACCAACACCCAGGCCCTGTTCTCCAGTGAAGCTTGGCAGAAGGTGGAGGGTGCCACTGAATTGAGAGGGGAAGGGTGAGCCTGACAGGCAACTCTAACTCAGTAAGGGAATAAGTGTGTGTGTGTGTGTGTGGCGGGGGGGTGGTGAGCCTGACAGGAAACTCTAACTCAGTAAGGGAATAAGTGTGTGGGGGCGGGGCGGGGGGGGGTTGTCTGCCTTCCCAATATGCTGTTGGCCAAGTACCTCTGGATGGCCAAGGAATAGGCACCAAGTAACCATGGGATTCCTAAAGTCGATGTGGATGTCCCATAGGTCCAAACTAGAGGCAGGATGCAGAGTCTTCCCTGAGGTATTTAAGGCTGGTAGATAACAATCACTGGGTGGGTGCCTGGCACAGTGTTCAATAAACATGTTGAATAAATGAATTCCCTAGCTAAAAACTGTTTTCACTAAATGTAACAAATATGATGACTAGGTTTATTTATCACAGAAACAAAAAAAATCTTTCAATTTAAGTGTCTGAAAGTATGCTTTTTATTCTTAATACACATTATGAAAATTTTGTGATGATGCCACTGTGCAAATTACGCCAATATCTCCTGTGTATACTTGAAATTTGCAAAGACAGTAGATCTGAAGTATTCTGATCACACATAAAGAAAAATATGTAATGTAATGGATATGTTAATTGGCTCAATTGTGGCAATCAATTCACAATTATCACATTTATACACTAAATATATACAATTTTTATTTGTCAAGTATACCTCAAAAAAAGATGGAAACAATTTCAAATAAAACCAGTGAGGGGCTTCTATACTCAAGTTTACCAAGATAGCATAAAGGTTAACCAATAAAAATTGGACCACTGTTTAGCATAGAAATATTTCAGAAAACTTAATGACTTTACCAAGGATAATGCTGCATAATCAACCAAAAAGACAACTATCTGAACATGCTTTAATTACCATATTCAGTTGCCTTCATTAGTTTCTTTAATTTACAAAAATGGTTATGAGTTAAATTTCAAAAATCAGCTACAAACCACCACATTAGTTTTACAATTTTATGCTGATTTGCATATGGATACATAATTACTAAGCAATAAGATACAAACAGTTTTATGGTAAGATTATGGATTCTAAAGTACTAGAAATTTCCATATTTCCTCATCAGGAAATAATTTAGGTATTATCACTAAATTTAAAAATACAGGAAAATGCTGTTTTTAAACTTTTTAAATCATAGGTTTATTTAAAAATATATATATATAAAAGTTCATAAAATCTATAAGATTGAGACTGACAGTGATTTTTTTATACTTTTTCCAGTTCTGCCAACATTCCCCTAATGCCTCCCTGATAACAATGTTATCAGTGGACTGAGGCCAGGGTGGGGAGGCACTTTCTAAGACAATTAAAGTCACTGAGAGGGGTCCACACTCAATGTGAGTTGAGTTACGATGAGACATTAGTGATGGATGGATTTGTCAATCAAAGACATTGTTCTTCACGTTTAAATTATCCCATCTCTTCCCTAAAGTCCTTCCTCTATCCCTAGTTCCTAAATCACTCCTCCTTCTCCATCCTCATGCATTTTGCTCCCTTTCTTTTTTTCCCTTTTATCCCACTGGTATAACACAAGAGATACTTATGTAACTGTTAGGTACATAAGAGATACATACAAACATTTACTGAAGGGATTTCAGTAAATTAGCTTGATTTGTGGAGAACAAAAATAAAAATGATGATCAGTCATCAGTGATCAATGATGAAAGTTCACCCCATTTAAGATTAAGCGCTCTAAAAATACAAGTGGTTAATCGTTGGGTGCCCAAAAGCATTCTTTGTTTCTTTTCCAAGATGATGATGACTCTTCATACATTTCCTAGAAAACAGAATCACAACAGGTAATATAAATAGATCATTTTAATACATGAAAATAAAATACGTTTGAATTAAGTCAGCTACATTAGCATAACATGGAAACAGACTAGCAAACGAAGCCACGTCTGCTCATTTCTGCTCACTGCATCATGTCACAAGGCTCCTGATTCTGTGACAGCAATGCTTTGAAGACAAAACAGGACGGAGCACGTGGCCCCCTTCATCTCTTGTCTCACTTGCTAAATTCCTTAAAAGAAAAATGACCCTAGTCTTTGCCTTTCTTTGCACATAAGACCATGTCTGATGGAACTAGTGAGTATGCTTCTGTAATCTATAACCAGATTATAAGATTGGGGGTAGATACACCCAAATAGTGATGTGATTCTGCTTTAATTAATACAGCTTCTGAGCAAGCTTAACTAATGTGATTTTCCTCATCCTAAACCCCACCACCTATATGTAAGCAAGGCCTCTGCCTATAGTCCTCAGTACGACATCTGAAAAAATTAACGTGAATTCTTTAGCTTAATTTTTTCTTTAGTCAACATCTATTTCAATCTGCTCCTCTTTAACCATCCAATCAACAAGCAGAAAAATGAACAGACACCTTCCCTGTGCTCTCAATTGGACTCTCAATCCAAATGCAGAAATGACAGACAAGAAGCTATAACAAGACGAGATGCACCAACAGAAAAGGAATAATCACTTCATTCCATTTTGAGCCATAACAGGAGACATCATGGGCAAGGTTGATATAGGGAAAGATGGAAGGTCTTTAAATATTTCTAAATATGCTTTTCTAAAAAAGGCAGGTGGGATATTTCTATTAGCCATGAAATTAAGTGACCACCTGCAGAGAAATTCTCAAATCGGTGAGAACCGTACTCTGGTGTGCACTGCTCTGTGAAGTATGAGCCCTGCCTACCTACCACCCCCTTCTTACCTATATCACAGGTGATCTCAAAGCACAGGTGAGAACTAGACCTACACTAGAACCTACCATTTGTGGAAAGGAGGAAAGGAGAAGGTATCACTTTCTCTTCCCACTCTCTAGTCAGGTTCCATTCCTGCAGGGAGAGGAATCCAAATTCAACTGTCCTCTGAGCTTCCCCCAAATCTCTACAAACACAGAAAAGCAAAGGCACAGCTAGCTAGTCCTCAAAGCAGAAAAACAAGGACATGCCCAACTCCTGTGCCTTGCCCTTATTTTCTGGGGCTCCGCCTCATCCACTTATGATCAGCTTAACATCCACTCTTCCTCCTTAGTAAAGAAAGCTATTCTTGCTCCAGCTTGAAGCTCACCTGGGAATGTTCTTCTCTACCTCTCCCTCTTCCACAGCCTGCCTCGTATTCTATCAAAACTGTAGCAGCCTTGTTCGTAGCGAGGCAACCACAGAGCTTTACTGTTGCTTTCGACATAATTCTATCCCCTGATCCCAAAATACTCCCCTATAGCAAGTGGTTTCAGGTTTTATTCAGAAAATATGGTCACAAACTGTCCAAGGCTGTGACTCAGAGTCTGACTTGCCCATCTCTACTACTGACCCAGGCTCCTGAGAAGGAGAGGAGCCTCCCCCTCTAGAAGCCCTGACTCTCTGCTCCACTCTTCTGATCTCCTAAGCTAGTCATTAAATCCTCAGCTTTGCCATCAGCCACAATGCTGTGGGCAACTGTAGACACTGAAGTGTGACTATGTGTGTGCACAGGCACCCAATAGTCCCACTGTGACTGAGGAGAAGTCAGGGAGCTGGCCTTCCCATCCCTCAGGAGGCTCTATGTAACCAGAGAACTACTTCTTCTTACTGACTGGTTTAACTTATGGACTGAAAACAACTGGAATTTCCTGTGTATGCTTTTAAATCTGCTCACTATGCATCTTCTCAGAGATGGCACTATCTTACCCTTTTCTTCCCTAAAGAGAAAGATCCCTAGTAAAAAGGGCTTTTTTACATTGAGAAATTTCTATTTCAGCCATTGCCTAAATAGTGAGGCATTATTCCCACTCTCCTAATGAAAGACTCTCTAACTCAAAGGAATTCTAATTCAAGGGCCCTTGCCTCCTATATGAACTACTGATCAGTCCAGACTAGGAATTCTCACTGCTGCCACTTACTGAGGCTTAGTCTGTGCCAGGTATTCCCTGGAGAATTTATTTTTCATGCTTAACAAACCCGGGAAAGGTTGGATATTATATAAAAGCTCTTTTTGACAGATAAAGAAACTAAGATTCTATAATTAGGGAATGAATACAAATATTATATGTACTCTTATTCCACACCCTTTATCTAAGAATTCCTGAGAATGCCACACACACATAGAAAAATGAGATATTTTCTTAACTTACCTTTTTCCATATGGGTACCTTGGCTTTTAAATGATCAATGGCATAATTCACAGCTGCAAGGGATGCAGCCCGGTGGGCTGAAGACACAGCAATGATGATGCTTGCTTCTGACACTGGGACCAAGCTTTGACAAGGAAAGGAAGAACATTTACTGTCCCTTCTGAAACTTCCTGTTAAAGAATCATCTGCTAGACACATGGGGGCGGGGGAAGCGGGAGGGAATCTAGTTACACATTCTTAGAACTGTACCATAGTTTTATTTTACTTAAACATTCCATTTAGTTAGAAAACAGTAATTCATCCCAGTGGCATTCAGCAGAGGAGATGCTGAAGCTGATTTTGTGGCCAATTTGTCAGCCTCCATCCACTAAACCTGTTTGATGAGTACCAAGAAGAAAGGGTCCTTTCACTGAACCAGCAAACATCTGACTCAAACAAGGCACACTGCCAGGTAAGGCCTAGAGACACAACAATACTCCCTGACAAGCATAACACAGAATTAATACCAAGAAATTAAATTAAATTAATTAAATTAATAGATATTAATGGATTGATAACATTAACCACTAACAAAACTACTACTTATTAATAAAATTATAATTATTAATAACAAAATGATAATAAAATATGATACATATAGTCTCAACTGCTGGCGTCTTTTGGAGCCTAGAACTCTTCCTTTTTTTTGTGGTACAAAAAGGAAAACTACTTTAATGACTTTCCAAGGCATTTACAACACAAAGAATCTGTAAGAGACTCTCAAAGACTGGCCACAAAACACTCTCAAAAGGTCTCAAGGCCTTTAGGACATATTAGCATAGGCCCTCTGCCCAGGGCCTGAAAGTCCAGGCACAAGTGCCCTTTGTCACAGCACCAGTGGCAACAAGATTCTCCCAGTGTTACAAACCACCGCCAATCACCAAAGGTACTAAACGCCATCCCTACTTTCCTCCAAACCTTCCTCTTAACAATAATCAAATTCTTAAGATTCAAGAGTCAGAATTAGTACAAAGATAGAAAAACAACTGTATTTAGTTTTTAGATTGATAAAGAAAACCATACCCAAGTCTATGGAATACTGCTATGTGTTTGATTGGCCATTTCTGCCTAATTTCACTGAAAATCTTTCTGACTTCATTTTCCGCCATAGGTAGATATGCTTCATATTCTAAGCTAATGACTTTTTTCCCTTCAAAGTTATTTCTTGTAGTTCCTAAAAAGAAAAAAGCAAACAAAAAAAATTAAAGTTTTTCCCTACAATAGAAATAGCACATGAATAGAATAAAAGACGATTATTCCTAAATAGCATACCAATTTGTCTAAAATTGCCTTGAAATTTTCTTAAAAAAAAAACTTACTAGGAAAAGAAAAGATAATTATCACAAAGATGAGACAGAAATAAAATAACATCGATTAAGCAAGCTTACTTAAAACACTCATATGACGAGCCAGGCTATTTTCCTCATCTAACAGTGTTTGATACTTAAAAGGAAAACATTTGTGCTCCAGGACTATCATCAATCAAGTACATTCATTCTTCCCTCAGGGTTTGGAAATTGTAAAATTCTCTCTCCCAACGATGATGCTTACCCTACTTCTAAAAACTGCTTGTAATTGAATATAGTTTAACTGAAGTTTACTAAAGCAAACAAGAACTTAAAACATTTCCACCGACTACCATAAGTAATCTTGATTTATTGCTCAGTATCTTAAATCCTCTATGAACACTGAACAAGGAACACACTTGCTAATTTCTACTGTCCTGTGCAATCGATAGATAGATGCTGTGAAAATTACAACTCACCTACAAATAAGGACACTGCACCACAGAGTGGGGAAACCACCAACTGCGAGACTTCATCCACTGAAAGTTTCTCCTCCGTGAATTTTATTATATCTTTAGATTTCTCTTTGACTTCATCCACATCTTTCCTAAAAATGAGACATTAACAAATCTTAACACTGGTACTAGAGGAAAAACACTGAACTTATAGGCTGTTTCAATTTATATTTTTTCTATGTTACATGGGCCTAAAAGAAAGAGGCTGAGGCACAAAATATAAAGTTTCCTAAGCCAAAATGAGGGCAGCTACCTGGGACGCTTCCAAGTTGCCTTTGTTATAAGCAGGTTTTTAAAGGGAATGGGAACAAGAAGGGTGCTGAGAGGTAGTACAAAGTTGTTGGACAGAGATTCCCATTAGTCCAGAGATAACACTGATCAGCTATGCACTGTTGAACTACAGGGTATGAGCTGTGACATCCAGTGGATGACGTTTTATGGCTGCTGTTTCATTCCAGTTTCTCTCTGGGACTGATAATTTAAACAGGCTCACATTCCTCAGATAAAGTCTCTTCTCTTCTCCCTCCGCCTACACCCACACTTAGGAGGCATGACTTGATATGAATGAGGAAAGCATAAAATGGTAGGAAAACTCAGTATCTTTATAAATATCCCTGTTGAATCAAGCATGATATAAAAAAGGAATTTACCATTAACATGATCACTAAAATGCAATCTATCTCATAGGACAATGTACTCCAAATTCTATAATCACTACTGGTACCTCCCATCACGGTACAGTCGAGATGCTGCCACCTTCCTCTATGAGCTCATCACCTCCTACTGCTGAGTTCCCAAGTACCACACCTAGAGCTGCCTGGTCCTTTACCCAAATGGAAAGGGGGAGAGCAGAAGGAATGGTGACTCTGCAGGAACTGGATTCCTCTGACACCCTGGCACAACCTCCCGTGAGTAACTAAGGAAATAAGAATGAACTCTGGGGCATTTATGTATCAGGTCTGTTTGTGCAAAGCCCTCTGCCATGCATTTCTCTTACTTCATCAAGCATTATTACATACTCACTAAGTGCCAGAGACTAAGGCCAGGCACCAGCTACTGACCCAGAACAAAAGCACAGGGTACTTTCTCCAGGGTACTTGTATTTGAAGGAGAGAAATAAAGCAACAAATAAGAATTACAAATAGGAATAAGTTATGGAAATAAACAAGTACTGCAACAGTGTATGGGGGATGGGGAAGAAACGTAAGGTCGCCCTCGAGAGGTAATATTCAAAGCCGAAACCTGAAAGATTAAAAAGGCAGCCATGTAAAGAAAGAAGGGACCCCAGGCAGAAAGAGTGAGGGGCAAATGCAGAAGCACCGGGGCAAGGAACAGTGGGACGTGTTCCAAAGCCTACCAACAAGGGACAGAACAAGGGTGGACAAGTGGGTAGGACCTTGTAGAGGAATTTAATTACAAATTCTCTGAGGTTTTGTCTGCATTGAAAGATGAGAGAAGGTTCAGAGAGCTTAAGGACTCACTCGAGGGCTGAAATTCCAACCAAGGAATCTTTTTTTTTTTTGAGGCAGAGTCTCACTTGGTCACCCAGTAGAGTGCTGTGGCGTCTTAGCTCACAGCAACCTCAAACTCTTGGGTTCAAGTGATTCTCTTGCCTGACCCTCCCAGCTAGCTGGGACTATAGGCACCTGCCACAGTGCCTGGCTATTTTTTAGAGACGCCATCTCACTCTTGCTCAGGTTGGTCTTGAACTCGTGAGCTCAAGCAATCCACCCGCCTCAGCCTCCCAAGTGCTGGGATTACAAGCATGAGCCACCACACCCAGCTTTTTTAGAGTGCCATGGCCACAGCCTAGCTCACCGCAACCTCAAACTCCTGGGCTCAAGTGATCCTACTGCCTCAGCCTCATGAGTAGCTAGGACTACAGGTGCCCACTATAACACCCAGCTAATTTTTCTGTTTTTAGTAGACGGGGTCTCACTCTTGCACAAGCCGCTCCAAAATCCTGACATCAAGTGATCCTCCCACCTCAGCTTCCCAGAGAATTAGGATTACAGGCATGAGCCACGATGCCCAAGCCTGAATTCCCACAACTTCTGATTTCATTAATATAAGACTACTAAAACCTACCTGGCAAGTTCTAAAATTACATAATACCAATCCTGCCAAATGTACATAGCACACAATGGTTTGTTTTTTTTTTTAATTTTAGATTAATCTGAAGGTACTGATGATCAGGTTACATTGTTTGCATTTTTAGGTACAGTACGGATTGTAGCTGTGCCCGTCTCCCGAGAGTGTGCCATATACCCTTACGCTTCAGTGGTTTTCAACCTTTTTTATCTCACAGCACACTTGAACCTATACTTCAACTACTCTGGCACACTTAACTATGCTGATCAAAAAAAAGACTTAAAAAATGAATATGAATATATTTACTATGCTTTGAACTTCTTTTGAAATTAATTAATGCTCTTTAAAAATCTTTGTGGCACACCAATTGAAAATCACTGCCTTACATCGTGCCTATTAGGTGAGAGCACACGAATCCTCCTTCCCTCTCCCTCCTCCCTCCCACTTGACTTTAACTGTGTTTTGTGTGGGCATGTATTTGTTTGTCTACTGGTTTCACATTTCTTTGTCAATACTGTTAGTATTGAGTCCATTGGATACTCGCTTTTCCATGTTGTGATAGTTTACTAAGTAGAATGTTCTCCAACTCTCTCCAGGTTGATGCAAAAGATATAAAGTCTGCATCTTTTTTGTGAATGAATAATATTCCCTGGTAAACATATACTCCAGTTTATTAATCCATTCATGAGTTGATGGGCACCTGGGTTGATTCCATGTCTTGAGGACTGTGAATTGAGCCATGACAAACATTCTAGGGCTTATGTCCTTATGGTAAAATGACTTTTTTTCTTCTGGGTAGATACCTAGTAACAGGATTGTAGGATCAAATGGAAGGTCTACTTTTAATTTTTTGAGGATTCTCCATACTTCTTTCCAAAGATGCTATATTAGTTTGCAATCCCACCAAGAGTGTAAAAGTGTTCCCTTTTCTCCACCTTTCACCAGCATGAGCAGCTTCGGGACTCTGTGATGTGGGCTATTCTCACTGGGGTTAGGTGACATCTCAAAGGACACACACTGTTTTTGAGTAATCTTTCTTATCTTCCCAAAGAACAACTGTAATCATCACGAGTACAGACATCCCTTTAGTGGCAGCCCACAGTTTTCCAAATAAATTCCAAACTTGGAAAAATAGCATTTTAGGATATTCTGAAATCATAGTGGTGATATTGTGACCACAGTTTCCAAATAAAATTGAGATACATATCTAACAAGGAATTCTTCTATTATTTCCAGACAGTGGGCCTGAAAAAGAACCTAAGTGTTGCCATGTGGGGCAATCTACTTTACAGATCTATCCTTTTTCCTTTTTTGTGGCACTGCCTTCTAGCAGGGTAGGGGAATAAATGGTGAAAGAAATAAACAGGCATCCTTGGCTTGTTCCTTTCTTTAATGGAACGAAGCATTTGCCATTAAGCATGGTATTTATTCTTGATTTTAAATAAAAGTCCTACCAAAAAGTCTCCTTTCATTCCTAACTTGCCAAGAGTTTTTCTTTTTAATCAAGGAAGACAGTTAATGTCTACATTATTTATCTTTCAGTTGACAACAAATTAAGCCTCATTCAATCTGTCTATACTTAAGAGTGATCTCTCTGGACTATACTGAAGAATGTTTTTACACATTATCCTCCTCAAATATGAGCTAAGTTGCTGAGAAAGATGGCATGGGTCAAAGAGCCACCTGGAACAAAGCTATAACAATAAAGCTGTTCCTTTATACCTGAACAATTTTAAGCGTTCTTTTCAGACACAGTGATCTTTTGACTATGTACCTGTGAAATTTTTCTATATTTCTCTGTGCCCTGGAGAGCTATAATCACTATTAGAGAGCACATTTGAGAAAAAGAAAACAGAGGGTCCAATGAGTTCAACTGTGGCTCTGCCATTTGTTAGCTAAGTGATGAAAGGCAAGTTTCTAAGCTCTTCTGAATCTGTTTTCCCACCTGAAAAATATGGATATTAATACTGTCTGGCACTGTGCCTGACACATAATAAGATCTCAATAAACCGCATTAAAGGAACACAATAAACGTATGGAACTGACACTGAACTGCCAGCAATAGTGTTGCTGCAGAAATGGTAGGGGGGTATTCACAAGTCTGTCCGTACCAGTAAAACATCACTGCATCAATGAAGGCTTGGTATAAACAAACTCACAAGTACTATATAAACAAATTGAGCAACCCACAAAGAAGTTAACATCTGTATGGTCCTTTTACCAGAGACTGGTGCAGAAAAATAAATCTCACATACCTAGATGGCTCAAAGGAACTATCCTCCACTGATGGGGGGGATAATGGCGATTTCGTCTCCTGGCTGAAGCAAGAGGAGCTGGTCTCCAAGCTCGACATATTCTTGACGAACAGCAAATATCACCTGATTTCTAACATCAGCCAATCTGAAGAGGTAAAGTAGGAGCAGAAGTATCAAAATTGTGATAGACCTCAAATTCCTTCAGTTGCAATTAAAGATATTACATAAATATGACTATACAAGGTCAGACAATGAAGTTCATGAACTCATCCTAGAAAATGTGCTATGTACCTCACTTCGGTCACCAGATGGCCTAAGGGAGTACTTCCAAGGTGACTGTAGTGATATTCGACAATGAAGTGATGTAGCCTTTTTTCTCTAGGATGAGTTTGTGAACTTAATTGTCTGATCTCATATAAAGCAGGTGATGGTTTATGCCTGTAAAGGTATTACATAAATACTACTATAAGGGAGGATCATGCCTATGTGTCTTTGGGAGGAACAGGTGGGAAGGTTGCTTGAGGCCAGGAGTTGAGATCAGCCTGGGCAACAGAACAGGACCTACAAGATTAGCCAGGGATGGTGGCACATGCCTGTAGTATTAGCTACTCCAGAGGCTGCAGTGGGAAGATCATCTGAGCCCAGGAGTTTGAGGTTACAGTGAGCTATGATCACATCACTATACTCCAGCCTGGGCAACAGAGTGATACCCTATCTCTTAAATGCAAATTTTTACTATATCAAGTATCCCCTACAAAATTTACTAATTAAATTGACTCACATTCTGTGGAGAAATGATTCACATGTCTTCTGAAGGACATACTTATGTATTACAAAGAATTAAATAGCTAACAACTCTTTATTGGATATTGTATGTCTTGGAAAATTAAACAAACCAAAAACCCACTGGACTGGAGGCAACAGTCAAACCAGGTCAAAAGAAAAATGTTCTAATCAGCACATGACCCTTCCAGGGGCTTTCTGTCCACAGGCACAAACAAACCAACTACAGCTAGAAGTTTCCCACAAAACCAGGCAAATCTCTGCAAGTGCAAGATCAAAAGTAAAGTAGAACAGAGGCCCCACCATGTTCCACTGGTTATTAGGCTACTGTAAGAGCAACCTAAAAGATAGGAAATCGAGAAGGGGGCAATTTCCTTTTAAACAAATAGTGTGGAGTATCTTTTATACAGCACAGGGACTTCCAGGTTAAAAGTATAAAAACTTGTGTGACACTATTAATAGTCCTAAAACACTCCCAAATAAGCTACTTTTATATTTTGTTCCAAAAAGGCTGAGGCAAGAATGGCAGCACTAAAATTAGACATTTTTCAAAACCAGGAAAAAAAAAAAAAAACAAACATAGCAAAAATTCAAACTCAACAGCATCTAGGATTTCTTGTAGCCCATTTTTCTTTCAGTCTTAGAAAATTTATGTTGAGTTCTCTAAAGACAAAAAAGTTAAAGCACAGATATTTTTTGAGATAGGTCTTGCTATGTTGCCCAAGTTGCTCTCCAATTCTGAGGCTCAAGTGATCCTCCTGCCTCAGCCTCCTGAGAGGCTGGGATCACAAGATCATGCCACCATGCCTGACTAAAGCACACATTTTTAAATGAATTTGTGACAATTTCATTAACTGTTATAAAAATGGAGAATCTACATTTTCAGTATTTTGCAAATTATAAAAGAAAATATAGTCATGTCCCTCTGTGAGTATCCTAGCTCACTGTGCTTTTTCAGTAAAATATCTTTAACCTTCCTTATGAAATTTTGCATTTCTAGGGCAGCACCTGTGGCTCAGTGATTAGGGTGCTGGCCCCATATACTGAGGGTGGTGGGTTCAAACCCAGTCCTGGCCAAACTGCAACAAAAAAATAGCTGAGTGTTGTGGCAGGTGCTACTTGGGTGGCTGAGGCATGAGAATCGCCTAAGCCCAAAAGGTTGCTGTGAGCTGTGATGTCATAGCACTCTACTGAGGGCCATAAACTGAGACTCTGTCTCTGAAAAAAAATTTAAAAATTGTGCATTTCTAAATACAAGGATTTAAGTTTTTAGGAGTAGCCTCAGAAAAATACAACTACTGGCCCTTTGGATGTTAACCATGGAAATAAAACCTAGCACTTTTACATTTACATATTTTTAAAATATTAAAAAGTAAATCATATGCATTCTACACAATTTTAACTACCCGGGATGTCGAGTTTCTATCTCTCTCCACAACTGCAGTGCTTTTATTTCTTGTGGCACAGAAATGGTCTCTGAACGAACTCCTGTTATTTCAGCACTTTTTGCAAAATACAATACTTCAACCTGAAAGGAGAAAAAAAGTTTTTAATAATAACTCATAGCACTTTTCTGACTGCCAGTTTGAGAAGTTTTCTCATTTTCCAACTATACTACTTTAATCAAAAATAAATTTTATAAGTTAGAGAAAACTAAATTGCCCATAAAATTTTTTCAGTACATCTACAAGTTCAAATTTTAAAAAACTGTTTGGTTTTAAGCACAGTTCAGACTAATTTCTGGATGCCTTTCCGTTTTAAAAACTTACATATACCATTATCAAAATGAAGCCTGTCTTTACTGACATAAAATTATAGCATCTTTTATAAACATTCAAGCAGAGTGTCTGAGTTAAGAGGTGAATCACAAATAACATAAACGACCAAATCCGCAAGTGACTTGTCTTTCAAGGATGTCAAGTGACCTTTGATTCTACGTAACACTGGACGCAGCTGCTGAGGACTGAGTTATGCAACATTCAAAACCTGACAAGTGAGTTTAAAGTACAGGACAAATCTGTACAATCAGCCGGATATCTAAGAGATCCGACTGAGACAACCTACCTGTCACTCCGGACAAACTACTGTCTACAAAATAATCACAGGTTTGCAAATAATCAAGGGTTTGTAAATCCATAGATGAAGCTCATTTCTTCATAAGAGATCTTAATTGGTGCATTCTTTTTTAGATAAAAAATGCTTTCGTCAAAATAAATCTGAGAGACAGGGAGCTAAAAAAAGGTCAAGGCACCTTCAGAAATGTGCCGATCCTCAACGCTGCGGCCGGGACACCAAGGGTTCCAGGAGTGGACTGGACATTGGTTGGGGTGGCCAGAGCAAAGCCTGGAAGCCGGGAAGGGACCCGTGACGGTGGCCAGGCTAGCGTGTTAGGGGTCGGGGGAAGATGTGACTGACCAGGGCCCGGTGGAAGGAGGGAAGACATGGGGCACACACTGCACAGACTGCCCGGCTCGCACGCGAACCACCTTACCTGGCAACTGGGCACCATTCCGCCCGCAGCCCCTGGGTAGAATCACCACCGCAGAGACCGAAGTTCCGGGCGACCCAGCGCGCAGGCGCAAGCTGACGGCGCTGCCCCGCCCGCGGCCCCGCAGGGAGCATGCGCACAACGAGCGCGGCTGTTGCACAGCGCCCCGCCTCCTCCTCATACCCACACGGCTGGTTCTGCTGGTGACAGCTGCGCAGAAAGGTTAGTTTTCGGTCGCAGCTGGGTTGTGGTGATGAATGTGGAAATGGAGAAAAAGGGACCGCGCACGCTCCTCCTCTCAGGGAGGAGGTCGTGGTCCTGGAGAGCGGACACCTAACTCCCTTGCACAATTGCCACCTGCGTTGCAGAGACTTAACTAATGATACCTTGGTCACCCAATTTAGGCTTATCTCGGGCACTTTTATCTACCCCGCCCTCAGGTACATGATTAATGTTGTTCAATAACTTAGAACATCCGCCTTAGCAGAAATTTGCATTCTACCCGATTGACCACTTTTTCTGTTTACTACTGCTCAGTCATTTGTCCTCATCCTACCCATCCAGTATTCCTGACTTTTCACCAACGAGAACTCTCGGCTTTGGCTTTAAATGCTCGCGTAGTTACGTGGACATGTTAGGCATCCTTGCCCTTGGAGCTCACTAATTAGAGCCTTAACCACTAATGGTACCTCCTTGTACCAAGTGCAGTACTACTAGGGATATGTGTAACATTTCGTGGGTGAAAAGGAAAAGTGGTTGGGTCACCGAGGAGTGTGCTCCACAAATTCCCGCCAAGGAGATACAGAGCTAAATCTGCTAGAATAGTAACAGCAAATGACAGAGGAGGGGTAGGAAATGAGGGAATTTCTCTTGCTTGTACCAAGCCACAGGATATAAAGCAGCAAACTGAGTTCACAGGAGGACAGGTTGGTAAGGCAGACATGCCCCCTGCAGAGACATGATGTGAAGTGAGGCTGGAGATACCAGGTAGGAGCCCTTGGTAGGACAAATTGGCAAGGACTGATTAACACTAACGTATATTCTGGTATCAATGCTAAACATCAAGGGTAAAGAATTATATTTACAACTAGACATAAAAACAGGGGAATGATGGCAGTGGCTTTAGATGTGAGATGGCACCCAAGGCCAGAGATGATGATGTACAGTATCTAAACGAGACTGAGAACAGAAGCATGACCCCAAATCTTCTGTGGAGCCAAAGTGATGTTTGTAAAAGCCAGAGCCTGATACTCCTAAATCTGCAAAAACTAAAAAAAAAAAAAACAATGTCCATGAACACTTCTTAAAAATTCTTCTTGTGCCAAAAACCCACTCAATCAAGGACATTACCGAAGTCTCAGAATAAATAAATCAGCAATAAAGACATTAATGGTAAAGACAAAAACTAAAATAAATCCTGGGAATAGATTTTAATCCAAACAAAACAAAGACATCAATTCTGGGATTATGGTCCCCCTGGGTAGAGTGCTGTGGCATCACAGCTCACAACAACCTCCAACTCCCGGTCTCAAGCGAGTCTCCTGCCTCCGCCTCCTAAGTAGCTGGGACCACAGGCACCCGCCACAACGCCCGGCCATTTTTTGGTTGCAGCCGTCATTGTTCTTTTGGTGGGCCGGGGCTGGATTCGAACCGCCACCTTAGGTGTATGTGACTGGCGCCTTAGCCACATGAGCCACAGTTGCCAAGCCTAATTTTTAAATTTTTTTTTGAAATGGGGGTTTACCTTGCTATGTTGCTCTGTTTGGTCTTCTACTCCTGATCACAAGCAATCCTCCCACCACGACCTCTCAGAGTGCTGAGATCAAGGACATGAGCTATCACACATGGCTTTTCTGATCTTTCAACCAAGCCTTCTGTGAAGGTCTCAGATGCACCTGTATTTCTTGTCTCGCAGAATCTCATTTTTTTCAATCTGAAAATAAAAGGGAAATGTTTTTGCCTCAACTTATTTTTCATTTTAACCAAAATAAAAAATAACCGGGAAAATGATAGCTTCAACTATGTTTTTTATTATAAATTGCAGCTCAATTGAAATGTACATATTGTTCTTAAAGTTGTTTTGTTGTTCCTAAAATGATGTATTATATTCCATTCTGATTGTTAACTGATTTAAATAATCAACTTACAATGAAAATAAAATCAAAGCCTTTGGAATAAGCTGGGTATCTGCTTTTTCTTGCCTACCCACAAACTATAGGTAGGGCAAAATTTTAAAAAATTGTTTAATATCTCCTGTGTAATGAGTAAAAGACATAAACAGCAATTTCACAGAGAAGTACAGTGGCCAATAAAAACACAAAAATACTTATCTTGCTAAAACTTAGACAGTGCAAAGGGAAACAAGGAAATATTATCAATCAATATATTAGCTAGATACATATTTTTTAGCCATGTAATTTACCTGAATTTATCAATGACACAACAATTAAAGTGAAACTGACAGAATAATTTTTATTTCATAAAAAATGATTGGTCCTAAAAGTCTTTGACAATAAACAATATTATGAAAAATATCAAGAAATTGATGTTTTGGCTCGGCGCCTGTGGCTCAATCGGCTAAGGCGCCAGCCACGTACACCTAAGGTGGCGGGTTCAAATCCCCAGCCTGGGCGCCAAACAACAATGATGGCTGCAACCAAAAAATGGCCAGGCGTTGTGGCGGGCGCCTGTGGTCCCAGCTACTTGGGAGGCGGAGGCAGGAGACTTGCTTGAGCCCAGGAGTTGGAGGTTGCTGTGAGCTGTGATGCTACAGCACTCTACCCAGCGGTACAGCTTGAGGCTCTGTTTCAAAAAAAAAAAAAAATT